>JAAGEH010000124.1:7250213-7269037 GCA_011751065.1 Lasiurus cinereus | reverse complement strand
TCTCTCTCTCTCTCTCTCTCTCTCTCTCTCTCTCTCTCTCTCTCTCTGTCTCAAATCAATAAAAACATATCTGGGCTGCCAAGACTGGTTTGGCTCAGTGGATAGAGTGTCGACCTGCGGACTGAAAGGTCCCAGGTTTGATTCCGGTCAAGGACATGTACCTTGGTTGCGGGCACATCCCCAGTGGGGAGTGTGAAGGAGGCAGCTGATCAATGTTTTTAGCTCTCTGTCCCTCTTCCTTCCCCTCTGTAAAAATATCAATAATTTTTTTTTTCTAAAACATATCTGGGGTGAGGATTTAAAAATTTTCCCGTGTTCTTATCTGTTAAGTGTGTGTGGAAGATGGGATGGGTCGCCAAGGATTTTTACAAGCTCTTGTTAAAACTAGCATTTGTTCGCCCTGGCTGGGTAGTTCAGTCGGTTAGTGTGGGCCCAATACGCCAAGGTTGTGGGTTTGATCCCCAGTCAGGGCACATACAAGAATCTGTGGATGGATGCATGAATAAATGGAACAGCAAATTAATGTCTCTCTCTCTCTCTCTCTCTCTCTCATCAATTTTTATAAATTCCACACACATTTATGATTAAAAAAACAAACAAGCATTTGCTCTCTTTCTGTGCTAACTCATACAAGCTCGCAATCATTCTATAAGACAGTTACTGTTACTGGCCCCATTTTGCAGATGAGGACACTGAGGCTCAGAGAGGTTACCTTTCTTGCCCAAGTGGCAGAGCAGGATACAAACCCAGGGGGTGTCTGACTCCCAACTCCTAGCAGGATGCCCTGTTTTAAAGTTTAAAGCAAAGAGTTGATAAAATACCAAGCCATAGGAGACACTCAACACATGGTAGCAAATGATGATGGTAATGGTGACAATGACAGTGACAACAATGATGACAAAAATGTGTTTTGCAGAGAATTGACAAGGCAATAAATTCCTCAAAAGTCAAAATTTCTGGAAAATTCTACACTGTGATTGTTTTTAGAACAAAGGTTGCCTCCTTTTTTAATCAGACCAGACCCCCAAACCACTTTTTTAGCTGTGTGGCTCTGAGCAGCCTGCCTACCCTCTCTGCGCATCATTTCCTTAGCTCTCCTGGAAGGATAATAATAGCCTACTCAGTTCCTCAAAAGGTTAAGCAGAGAGTTACCATGTGACTCAGTAGCTCCAGTCCTGGGTGTTCACTCAGGAGAAATGAAGACAGATGCCCACACAAAACTGGTACGTAAATGTCCATGGCTGCATTATTCGTTAATAGCTGAAAAACGGAACGGCCAACATCTCCATTGGCTGGCGAGTGGATAAACAAAATCCGTACAACGGACTTTTTATATTGCGGTAACAGGGAGTGGAGCACTGCCACCTGCCACCACACAGGTGAATCTTGAAAACATCATGCTACATGAAAGAAGCGAGTCACAAAAGACGACATATTCTGTGATTCTGTTTCCCGAATAGGCAAATCTGCAGGCAAATGCCACTCCAGAATGAGGTCTTCTGACTGAAAACCCACCGTCAGAAAGTAGCTTAGTGGTTGCCAAAGGAAAGCATGAAGAAAGATTGAGTGGGTATGGGACTTTTTGGCGGGATTGATAAAAATATTCTGGTGGTGGTAGTGGTGATGGGTACACTAATTTGTGACTATACCAAAACCAACGAATCATACAACTTAAAAGAAGGAATTCATTACGTGATTTATCTTATTAAAAACATCTTGATCTCATAGGATTGCAGTGAAGTTTAAGTGAAATGATTTATGTAAATCCCCTAGTGCAGCACTGGCATGGCAGTAAGCAGTCATTAGGTGCTAAACAATTTTAAAAAATCTTAGCACCGTTACTGTTACCATCATAACTATACTAGCTGGTGATTTTAGTTCCAGAGTTTCAGACTCCTGACCCTGTGATACTTTTTTTTTTTAATATATTTTATTGATTTTTTACAGAGAGGAAGGGAGAGAGATAGAAAGTCAGAAACATCGATGAGAGAGAGACATCGATCAGCCGCCTCCTGCTCGCCCCACAGTGGAGATGTGCCTGCAAGCAAGGTACATGCCCCCGACCGGAATCGAACCCGGGACCTGTCAGTCCGCAATCCGACGCTCTATCCACTGAGCCAAACTGGTCTCAGCGACCCTGTGATACTTTAATTAGTTCGGTTTTCTTAATTGCAGGCAACAGGTCCCACTCTGATTCACGAGTAAAAAGGAATGTATTAGAAGGCTGCAGCACAGGTGACTGGTTTGGAATAAAGGACATAGAACTGGGCTCAGAAAGCAGAGGTCTAAACAGCTGTCTCCTTGGCTGGTTCATCTGCTAGCTAGGGAAGGAATCGAGTATAGCATTCTTTAATTATTTGAAACATTAAATTATCGATACTTCATTACTTTCACGATCCATCCCAAACCTACACTGCAATGAAAAATTCAGAGCCCCAATAGTGGGCCCTTAATTAATGGGATCTTTTAAGCTGATGACCGAGCTCTATATTCAGAGCTATATCTGGCCAAGGTAAATGCTCAATCATACCTCATAGGATTGTTGTGAGGGTTAAATGATGGCCTGCATCTAAACTCTCAATAAATGTTGATGTTGTTACTAGAGGCCTGGTGCACGGGATTTGTGCACTGGTGGGGGGTGTGGCTTGCAGGGATCGGCCCACTGTGGGAGCGCTGCTCATCCTAGTCAGCTGAGTGGTGCTCCTACTGTGGGAATGTACTGACCACCAGGGGCAGCCCCTGCATTGAGTGTCTTCCCCCTGGTGGTCAGTGCATGTCATAGCGACTGGTCGACCGGTCGTTCTGGTCATTTTGCTGTTTGGTCACTGGGCTTTTATAATATAGGACTAGAGGCTCGGTTCATGAATTTGTGCACTGACAGGGTCTCTCAATCCTGGCCGGCAATCAGGGCTGATTCGGGCTGTGGGAGGTTGGCTGGCTGCAGGAGGTTGGCAGTGGGAACGCACTGACTACCAGGAGGCAGCTCCTGTGTTGAGGATATGCCCCCTGGTGCTCAGTGCATGTCATTGTGACGGGTTGACCCGTGTTCGGTTGTTCAGTTGTTCGGTCTCTTAGGGTTTTATATAGAGAGACTAGAGGCCCATTGCAGGAAGATTCCTACAATAGGGCTTTCTGCTGCGGTCTCAGCAGCCCTGCCTGCTTCCCTCCCTTCTCCACCTCCCCACTTGCTTGCTTCTCGCGGCTTCCCTCCCATCTGCAGCACTTGGTGCTCTTCTATGCTGTCTTCAGTCTTTGCTCTGCACCAGGACATGCAAATTAACCTCCATCTTGGTTGGCTTAATTTGCATACTTGCTCTGATTGGCTGGTGGGTGAGGCTGGTGGGCGTGGTTTGTGAGTGTAGCAGAGGTATGGTCAATTTGCATATTACTCTTTTATTAGATAGGATTATTATTGACAGAGCCTTGACTCTGGGATGATTCAACTCAACGCACTTTTTCTGACTGAGCCTGGCTCTGTTCAAAGTTTAGATCAGTAGAGTGTGATGGGCCCAGCTAGGGTCACTCACCTGCTCCTTGACCAGGGGAGGGTGGGGCATCTTGATTGACAGCCTCAATAAGAGTTCAAACTAAGGAGGGGAGGTGATACCCAAAAGAGAACCCAGAAGAAAGAAGAGGGGTCATCGCAGCAAAATCAACCCATGCCCCCTGCAAATACCCCCATACAGACTGTTGGGAGGATCAGAAATAATATGTGTGACGTGCCTGGCACAGAGTGGGCCCTTAATTAATGGGATCTTTTTAGCTGATGACTGTTCTCTACTTGGGGCTCTGAATTTTTCTTTGCCATGTAGGTTTGGGATGGATTGTGAAAGGCCTTGAAGGCCATGTGAAGGCATCTGCACTTTATTCTGAGAAATAAGTAGGGAGGACCCTCCCTGAAAGCCCCATGGCACTCAGAGTCCCTGTAGACTGGAGTCCCATTCCCTATCCTCCCAGCTGTGTGACCATGGGCAACTGACATAAATCTGCAGCCCTCAGCTTCCCTGTGCAAAAAACCTGGTCACAGTGAAAAATATATATTTTGCATTGATTTTGAGAGAGAGAGAGAGAGAGAGAGAGATCTGCCTTCTGCACATCCTCCACCAGGGATGGAGCCCTAAACCCAGCAAGTGTCCAGACTAGGAATCGAACTAAACCAGTAACCCACCCAACTGAGCCACACCAGCCAGGGCAAACCTGGTCACATTTTGAGTCGGTGGGCTTAAATGAGATAGTATTTGCAATGTATTTAGAACTATGTCTGGCCCAGGTAAATGCTCAATAAATCATAGTAGTTATTATACATAAAATAAAATTAAAAGAACTCTGCCTCACCAGGTCGATGGAAGAATCAATCGGGATCAAAGAGGTTATGGCAGTTCGCACTTTACAGTATCGTGTCCCGGGAAGATGTTTCCTTGATTGTAATCACCTCTGGCAATAAGATACACCTCAGTCTAATGACTATCTTTTCGTGAAACAAAGTAACGTCCAGTGTACACATTTAATAATAACACGGAGCCCGGTGTCAGAAACAGGGTGTTGTCTGAGAATTGGGGAAATGAAGTATTGATAATTTAATGTTTCAAATAATTAAAGAATGTTCTCATAGAGTATGACCAGTTTCCCAAAACTTAGAACACAATATTGCTTACTTAATGTTAAAAGAGCACTGGGCATAATTTAATCTTTCCTTGCAGCTTTTGAATTTCCTTGAAGGCAAGATCAGCAGTTTTAAAATACACTTTTAGGTCCTCTGGCTCAGTGGTTCTCAATCCTGCCTACACATTAGCATCCCCCCCTGAGAGCTTTTTGAAAGTACCGTTGCCTGGGTCCCCTTTCAGACCAATTAAATCTGAGTCTCGGTGGGGAGTTTGAGTGCTGGAAATTTTCAAAGCTTCCCAAGTAAATCTGATGCGCAGAGTCCGAGAACTGCTCCTGCTAGCTGGGGCCCACCTCACAGAGGGTGCCTCTGTATTTGGAGATGAGGGGAAAGAGGACCTCGGAGGCATGGAGGGTTGAGCATATAAGAATGTTATCTTGTAAAATGGGAGCTACGAAGGACTTTGAACAAAATAGTTAATCCAGCCTGAGGTCAAGTTGGAATGACCACTCTGGTGACCTGTGGAGCAGAACTGGAGTTGGTGAGACTGGAGGGAGAGAACCTCGAGTGGAAGTCCCTGCAACCATCCAGACTGCATCAGTTATCCGTTGCTGTGTAACAAAGCAGCCACCAAGTCTAGTGGCTTACGGCAGTGATTCATTATTGATCACGATTCTGAGGAGCGGAGGGCGGTTCTTCTGCAGGTCCTGCCCGCGCTCCTTCACGCAGCCGCATTCCATGGGAGGGTTGGCTGGGTGCGGGGCTGGCTGTGATAACTGGGCCTCTCTCCATGTGGTCTCTCATTCCCGATTTCTTCTTAGCATTAGAGGAGTTCTTCTCAGCAAGAGAGGGGAGGTAGACACTGCAAGGTCTTGTAAGACCTAGTCTTGGAAATCATGTGATGTCACTTCTGGCGTCTTTCCTTGGCCAAAGCGATTCACAAGACCAGCACAGATTCAAGAGGAGGGGAAGTAGGAGGCGTGACAAAGCCACATTTCAAAGGAGTGACCATTGGATAGGGGAAATGG
Source organism: Lasiurus cinereus (assembly GCA_011751065.1). NCBI lineage: Eukaryota > Metazoa > Chordata > Mammalia > Chiroptera > Vespertilionidae > Lasiurus > Lasiurus cinereus. The sequence continues at coordinate 7,263,406 of JAAGEH010000124.1, read as the reverse complement.
GTGGCCATGTTTTGCCACACAGATGAAAGATGCTGAAGCCTGGCCTATGTCAGGGGCAGGAGACCGAAGTGAATTCATTCATTGAGTTAGTGAGGTAGTCTTTTATTCACTAATTTACTGAACACCCCCTGTCTACCTGGCACTTTGCTAGACATTGGGGTTAAAGCTGTAACCAACAATGGCAGAGTGGTACTGCTCTTGTGGAGTTCTCAGTCCAGGGGGTAGGTAGACATACAACAGAAAGCAAACTACTGCAGTGAGAAACATAAGGTGGGGTGAGGGATTAGAGGGTTATTTTAGGCCTTTTTGAGTAAGGGAAACCCCAATGCAGTGAACCATCCAGGTGTTTGGAGGTTGCAGGAGCATGCTTCACACTTGAAAGTAACAGGAAGTCCAACCTGACTGGTGTGGCTTAGTGGTTGAGCATCGACCTATGACCCAGGAGGTCACAGTTTGATTCCTGGTCAGGGCACATGCCTGGGTTGTTGGCTCGATTCCCAGTGTTTCTATCTTTCTCTCCCTCTCCCTTCCTCTGTGTGTGTGTGTGTGTACGTACGTGTATATATACATATATATACATACATATATATATGTACATATATATGTAAATATGGCTCGCTGCCACCCTCCTATAGCTCCCCCCGCCCCTCCTCATAGCTTGCTGCTCCGCCCCCTTCTGTAGCTCACTGCCCCACCCTCCTGCTGATCCATGATCTGGTCATTATTTGGTCAGTCATTACACTTCATGGCATAAAAACCATTTGCATATTACATCTTTATTATATAGGATATATATATATGTATATATATTTTTAAAGTTTAAAAAAGGAGGAAGGTCATTGCTTAGACAATAGTTGTTGTGGGAAAAGTGGTGAATAAATGTCAGAATCTAGGTATATTTGAAGGCAGAACCAATAGAATTTAATAAATATGGGAGGAGAAGTAAAGAAGCCCAAGCTTTTGGTTTGAGTAATGGGGTGATTTGTGGAATATGGGGGAGCCCTGAGGAAGGCATAGATGGGCTGAGGGAATCGCAAGGTTGTTTTGGATTTGGCTCATTCAGGATGCCTTTCTGACCTCCCAGTAAAGATGGCCGTAGGCCATTGAGCCTGGAATGCAGGCTGTGGTTGCAGATAGCGATCTGAGTGTTTATCCAGGGCTACATCAAAGCTTAGCCTGGATGGGTCACTTTGGAGTGAGGGAGAGGGAAGCTGAAGCCTGAGCCCTGGGGCACCGCAGCCTGCAGCCCGCAACCTGTGGGAGTGGCTGAGAGGGAGGAGGCAGCCAGGGAGACGGCCAGGAGTGTGTGTCAGGAGGACATTGAGGACTGTGGGCTCCTGGAAGCCCAGGGAGAGAGTGTCCCCGGAGAGCGGGATCGTGTTGAACGCTGCTGAGCAGTCAGGTAAACCGAGGCAGAGAAAGAACTAGTCATTTGGATTTGGCAACGTAGAAGTCACTGGTGACCTTAAGATTAAATGGAGCAGAGTGGAGGGGCTGGAGGAGAGGACAGGATAATCGTAGAGAAATGAGGCTGTGTGTGTGTGTGCGCGTGCGCCATGCAAATATTTAGTTGAGAAAAACTGGAGAGTATTTGTATGTCAGTGGAAATGATTTGCTAGGCACGGAAAATGATCAGTGATGCAGGAGAAAGGGGGACAGTTGCAGGAACAGAGGCCATGTGATCCGGTGAGCACGTGGAGCAGGTGGCCTCGGTAGCAGCAGGGACAATGCTTCCTTTGTATCCAGGGGGAGGCAGAGCATATGGGCTCAGACGCAGGTAGATTGCGAGATCTGGCTGGAGGAGAGTGTGGAGAGAGTGAGGAGGCATTTGGAAAGTAGAACGAGGAATGAAAGGCTTTAAAGCATCTCCCAGTGAGACCGTCTCTTATCTGCACCCTTGCCCGACACCCCGTCTGTGCAGGGCCCGGTGCCAGGCCAGGGGGCTCACAGATGACTCACCCGGTATTCCTGCTGCTGAGAGAAGTTCACAGTCTCAGGAGGGACACAACCCGTAAACTGACAGCTTCCATGCACTGTGCTAATAATAAAGACGTGTACAAAGTGTTTTGAGAACAAAGGGTGTGAGTAACTCTGCCTGGAGGGGTCAGAGAAGGCTTCTGGGAGGTGAAATTCAAATCAGCAGCCTGGGGGAGGAAGGTCATTCAAGGTGGAAAGAATGGCCTGTGCAAGCCACAGAGGTGAGAAGGGCCCTTTTACTGCTTTTCTCGGGGCTCCACCTGTCTCTCTTCTCCTGCCCCTCACCCTCACCCTCCCCTTTCCCCTCCCCGTTCCCCAGCTGCCGCCTCTCAGGCTTTCTCAGTTCAAGAGGAAATTTTTCTTTTTGGAAAGTTTAATACACTTCCATTCAGCCTGTACCGAGTCATGACCAAGGTGTGTTTCACACGTAAACGTCTCAGATGTTATTTTTTGCACTTGAAGAACAAGCTATTTTTAAAGAAATCCAAACTCGCCGGGACTCAGCAAGCACAGTTTCTGTGACCCGCTTTCTAGAAGCGGGCTTTGGAAAGGAACACAGTGCCCAGCGGTGGCAGAATCAGAGGGCCCGGCAGCTCTCGCCTCTAAATGTTTCAGTGAGCCAGTGAGTACCGTCACCTGCGCCTTTTATCCTGCTTCTGGAAAAACTCGCAGGGAGCAGGCAGCAGCTGGCCCAGCACAGAATGAGGGGAGATGAGGCCACCGCCCACTCAGAGGTGGACCTAGATAGCGGGAGGGGATGGAGGGAAGGATGGATTTGAGAGGGTTTAAATGGTGCAATGCCCTGGCCAGTGTGGTTCAGTGGTCGAGGGTTGACCTGTGAACCAGGAGGTCAAAGTTTGAATCGTCAGGGCACATGCTCGGGTGGTGGGTTTGATCTCCTGTAGGGGGCATAGGCGAGGCAGATGATCAATGATTTTCTCTCCTCATCAGTGTTTCTATCTCTCTCTCCATCTCCCTTCCTCCCTGAAATAAAAAAATATATACATTTTTTTAAATGGTGCAGTGCACAAGGGGAAATTCATTTGCCCATGCTTCAGAAGTGTCATTGTGCCCATCTATGTAGCTTGCCCCACCCCCCAACCTCCTTTGTGGGCCACCAATTCCTCCCATCCCTGAACACGCAGAGCATGCCTCTACAGCAGCGGTTCTCAACCTGTGGGTCGCGACCCCTTTGGGAGTCAATTGACCCTTTCACAGGGGTCGCCTAAAACCATTGGAAAATGCAGATATTTACATCACGATGCATAACAGTAGCTAAATTTCCTGGTTGGGGGTTACCACCACATGAGGAACTGTATGCAAGGATCTCGGCCTTAGGAAGGTTGAGAACCACTGCTCTACAGAGTCTGTACCTCTGCCCCCTTGAATCTGGTCTGGCTTGTGACTACTTGGGCCAATTGAACACAGGGTATGTGATTATGGGCCAGTTCTAGGACTAGTCTTTAAGACTTTTTTTTTTTTTAAGGTTTTTATTGATTTTTGAGAGAGAGGAAGGGAGAGGGAGAGAAACACATTGATGTGAGAGAGTAACATCAATTAGTTGCCTCCTATATGCCCCCCGACTGGGGATTGAGCCCACAACTCGGGCATGTGCCCCAACCCCCAATCGCACCCAAGACGCTTTGTTGCATGGGACAACACTCCACCAACAGAGCTACACAAGCCAGGGTCACTTTTCATCTAGATCAGTCCCTTCTCCCTTAACCCCACTTTTCATGCTTTTTACTTATTGAAGTAACTGGATCAGTTGTCTGTAGAAGAGTCCACATTATGAATTCGACTGACTGTGTCCTCACGGTGTCATTTACGTATACTGAGCCCCTGCATTTCCCGGAGGTGATGAGTTTTTTTAAAAAAATATATATTTTATTGGTTTTTTACAGAGAGGAAGGGAGTGGGATAGAAAGTCAGAAACATCGATGAGAGAGAGACATCGATCAGCCGCCTCCTGCACGCCCCCTATTGGAGTTGTGCCCACAAGCAAGGTACATGCCCCCAATCGGAATCGAACCTGGGACCTTTCAGTCCGCAGGCCGATGCTCTATCCACTGAGCCAAACCGGTCTCGGCCGGAGGTGATGAGTTTTATTTAACGCCTTCATTGGATTCGGGTCAAGCCTTTTCGGTCAGGATAGAGGTGCTGTGTACTCACTAGGAGGCACAAAACCTGTGTTCCTCTCACTTTTAGTGAAGCTCACATTTATCAGAGGGTTTAGGTGGTGACATCCTATTTCTTCATTGATAAATTTCCTATCAATCCTTCGTTCAAAGATTTTACCATGTATTATGACTGTGGCCTAAATCGGGTATATTATTAGGGTTTGCAAAATGGTGATGATCTAATTTTAGTATTCCTTCTGACTTATTAGGTAAAATTCTGCTGAGTAAAAGAACTCTCTCTTAACCTTTAGGGCTAGGTGGTTCCCCTGAAATATTGTTCATAATAGAAGGCAGAAAAAAGACTTAATTCTTTGTCTCTTTTCTTAAAAAAAGAAACCCTCCAGTTTTCATCAAATTTCCAGGAGAGAATTGAATAACAATGTTGATAGTTCCAACTCACATTTAAAATTATAAGTTTGCCGAAACCGGTTTGGCTCAGTAGATAGAGCGTCAGCCTGCGGACTGAAGGGTCCCAGGTTCAATTTCGGTCAAGGGCATGTACATTGGTTGCAGGCACATCCCCGCTGGAGGACGTGCAGGAGGCAGCTGATCGATGTCTCTCTCTCATCGATGTTTCTAGCTTTCTATTCCTCTCCCTTTCTCTCTGTGAAAAATCAATAAAATATATTTTTAAAAAAATTTTAAAAAATAAATAAAATTATAAGTTGTTTTTACTTAACTTGTTTGATATTATACTTGTAACTCTTTTGTTTTGAAAATCTGGGGTCCTAATACCATTGATGTAATTACTACAACATCTTATTCTATGAGAGACATTTTTAAATAGCAACACTATAATTATTACTATTACCAACAATAAGACTGTTGAGAGAAGTTTAAGATTTCTTCGTGTCCTCCCCTGCTTCTATATTCTTAGAATATATCTCATGGAAGTACTTTATTTTAAGGGGTCAGTTGAATTCATTCATTTTTTTCTGTGTGGTCATGTTGTCAACTTCATATAAAGTTATGTTCATGTTTTTGCTTATTTTTCATTTTAGGGACTTTTAAAAATATATTTTATTGACTTCAGAGAGGAATGAAGAGGGAGAGAGGGAAGGAGAGAAAGGGAGGGAGGGAGCAGTGGGAGGAAGAGAGAGAGAGAGAGAAAAACATCAGTGATGAGAGAGAATCAATTAATCGGCTGCCTCCTGCATACCCCCCACTGGGGATTTAGCCTGCAGCCCATGCATGTGCCCTGACCAGGTATTGAACCCTGACCTCCTGGTTCATAGGTCAACTCTCAACTACAGAGCCACACTGGCTGGGCAGGATTATTTTCAAGTGTATATGATATAAATATTTTCTTTTAAAAAAATATATTTCTTTATTGATATCAGAGAGGAAGGGAGAAGGAGAGAGAGATAGAAACATCAATGATGAGAGGGAATCATTGATTGGCTGCCTCTTGCACGCCCCCCACTGGGGATTGAGCCCACAACCCAGGCATGTGCCCTTGGCCGGAATTGAACCCGGGACCCTTCAGTCCGCAGGCTGATGCTGTATCCACTGAGCTGAGCCGGCTAGGGTTGATATAAATATTTTCATGAATCACTTATGATATGTTAGTCACAGCTAGATAACTAGGCTCATTCAGAGAATCTGCACCCCCAATCCTTTCCCTCCACTCTCTTTTCTTTCTTCCCCATAGAAACCAGTTTAAAGTTTGTTCTCAACCCCAACACTATTGGCATTTGGGGCCAGGTTATCCTTTGTTATGGGGGGGGCGGGCAGTGGCTCCTGTGTATTGTAGGATGTTTAGCAACATCCTTGGTCCTTATCCACTAGATGCCAGTTACAACTAAAAGTGTCTCCAGACATTGCTAAGGTTGAGTCAGGGTTTGGGGGGCAAAAGTGTCCCTAGATCTGAATTACTATTTTAGGAGGAACAATTTCTTACTGGCTTGAAATTTTGACTTCCAGTCTAAGATATCTGCATCACTTTAAAAAAAATTTAATATATTTCTTTTATTGATTTCAGAGAGGAAGGGAGAGGGAGAGAGAGAGAGAGAAACATCAATGATGAGAGAGAATCATTGATTGGCTGCCTCCTGCACGCCCCCTATTGGGGATCCAACCCACAACCTGGACATGTGCCCTTGACTGGAATCAAACCCTGGACACTTCAATCCACAGGCTGACACTTGATCCACTGAGCCAAACCAGCTAGGGCCCGACACACACTTAAAAACTTCTCTTAGAACACATGGACCCTGAAAATATGTCCACCCAGAGACCCGGACACCCCGGCACTCTCCCTAGTTTGCAGAATGGCAGGGCTGGGTGGTTTTACAGAGCCTTCCTGCTGTCTGGAAGCTTTCTTCTTCTAAAACTCTAGAAGCTGGCATTTCAAACGGGGGTGGACAGCACAGTGATTGAGAGCACCGGGTCGAATCCCCCGTCTAAAGCGTCTCAGCTCTGTGATGTAGTGCACATTACTTACCTTCCCGACTATAAATTAAGATGAAGATGGTATTTACTTCATGGGAGTGTTTCAAGGATTAAAGACATAATGCATGTTAAGTGCATAATATACTGTGTGGCATATAATAGGTGCTTAGTAAATGTTGGCGGGGTCGTGGTTCCAGGAAACACTCAGCGCGCCGGGAGGCAGAGGAGCTTCGTCCTAGAGTGTGAACGCGTTACTTCAAGAGTTAGAAAGACAGGCTTTACCTTTTCCTTCTAAAGGGAAGTCATTAAAAACATCATGTTCCCATTAAAACAATCTTGGGAATAAAAGGTGAAATTTGCATGGGTTTTAAAGACGAAATGTAAGACTTCCAAGAAATGTTATGCTTGAGGGGGATGGGTCTGGGCCTTATCCCCAGAACTCCGGGGAGAGAGTCTGGGTCCTCTAATGGGGAGAACGTTGGTGGAACCGTTTCAGCAGCAGCTCTGGGTTATTTTGCATCGTAGACTGATAGCAATTAGATATTAGATATTATATCACAGACATTCGATAGTAGAAGAAATTCTGTAGACATTGGGGGATTCCTGATCAGGAATCCCTGTTCTTCTTGTCCAGTCCTCTCCTCCCAAATTGCTTTGGGTTTATTACCCCAGGGAAGAGGAACCGGAGAGCTTTCTGGGTATTCATTCAATAAATCGTCACTGAGTGACGACTGGAAGCCGGCACCATGCTGAAGGATACAAAGCAAGCCAATCAAGCACACCCTCTGCCTAATATCAGGAGCTGCCATAGCCTCGATAAGGGAACTGAACTGGGGAGGTTGGGGTGGAGAGGAAAGAGCTGCAGTTACTGGACAGCTGGGTAGCATGGGAAATAGCCAACTAGAGATGCGCGTGCGCTGTTGAATGAGCGCTCCAGAGCAGAGTTCTCACCTGGGGCTTTCAGACGGTCGTGGTGGAGTTTGGGTAGTCATCGTGACACTTAGTGAGCCGAAGCCAGATGCCCTGCAACGCATGGGCACTATTGCGCCACGTTTGAACGTCACACTGCACATGGATGTAGGCGAAAGTCCTGTATTCGATCCTATGTGCCTAACAACTAAGTTCATTTTTCATATAAAGACTAAGTGCATCCTGGCATGATTTTAATATTCCAGGGAGGCGAAATCCTATGCAAAGTGAGTGCAGATTATACCTTGTTGTGTTCAGACGCTACCAAGTGTTACCATTTCAGAAAGCCACATCAACAACAGTGATTCCATCGCGGTATTTGAGTCTCCAATCGGCACCCGTAGCTGTTTACTTTGGGGCAGTGCTTCTCAAAATGTAAGGTACACATGGTTCCCTGGATATCATCCTTTTTCCCCTCCCTTTCTCCCTCCTTTAATTTTTTTCCTAGAAAATGGAAGAGACTGTCTGGGTAACAATGGGAAGAGCCCAGTGGGGAAGGAGAGGCTGGCCATAGCAGCGAGGGCCAGATTAAGGGAGGAGTGCAGTTGCTCAGAGCGGAGGAAAAGCCGGCATCCGGGCACAGTACGAGGACCTGGTCTTTGTTGAGAGGAGCTGGTTTGGGTAAGAGGAGATAAGGAAGAGAGAATGGCGGGAGACGCAGGCAGGAAGTTGAGGGATGTCACATCCCCTCTGTCCCATCCCCCACCCAGGACAGGACTAACCACCTCTGTCTTCAGCTTCTTTTGATAGAGCTGGCCTGTAGTTGGTGGAGGGGTGGGGAAATGGAAAATTCTAGAGCTCTGGGTGGGTGGGGGGGCATATTGAACTCTACTACGTCCCAGGGCAAGTGCGTTGGAAAATAATATACAAATAAATTATCCTTTCTGCTACCACTAATGGTTAGGATTGTTCTTCCAGGTCAGCCTGGTCAGTAGGACTTCTTGCAATGATGGTAATGTTTTGTATCAGCGCCATTCACTGTGGTAGCTGTGGATGCCTACTGTAACTGAGGAACTGCATTTTGAATTTTAAATCTTATTTAGTTTTCATTCATTTAAATTTAAATAGGATCGTGCAACTCTACCGATTCAATAGACACTAGCCGCGGGTGTTTTCTGCCTCTGTCTCAGTGTGGTTCTTAAAGATGTCATTTGGCCTGGGAGTCAGACCAGAGTCCAATTTCAGCCGTGCCCTCTCCTGGCCCCGTGGCTTTGGGCAGTTCCCTTCCTTCTCTGGGCCTCAGTGTCCTCTATTTCCTTCTCTCCGGTGGGGGCAGAGGGCAGTGTGGGGAGGCACTTGGAGCTGTGCAAGGCTGCACTCCGCTCATGCTGGGGGGCCAACCCACCTCCCATTACAAGGCGCCTTTCCTGAGAATGGCTCAACCCTGAGCCAAGGATATGCTTCAGACCCCTGCCTTTCTTCCCTTGTTCGCCGCTCCCTTTTCTGTAGGCGATTCAAGGTTATTTGAATAATATGTATCTCTCCCACTGGCCTCCCGCCCCAGGAGGGCAGGGCTGTATAGCTGTTTGCTTGCCTTTGCATCCCGAGGGGATGTACATAGCAGGCTCTCCGTAAACATTGGTGCACTGAATGGATGAAACAGGAAGTACTGGTGTTTGAATTTAGTGTGATTCCAAAACTCACTGAGCTTTAGAATTTTACAACATCGATTACCTTCCCCTGTTTATAAGGGTGGAAATCCTGGAAAAGACCCAAATATTTAACATAGGAAGGTGGCTTCATTAAATGATTCTTAAGATACAACACTATACAAAAGAGATTCAGTGACATAAAAGAGATGTATTTAGATTGTTAAGTAAAAAAATTTTTTTAAAAATATATTTTATTGGTTTTTTACAGAGAGGAAAGGAGAGGGATAGAGAGCCAGAAACATCAATGAGAGAGAGACATCAATAAGCTGCCTCCTGCACGCCCCCTACTGGGTATGTGCCCGATACCAAGATACATGCCCTTGACCAGAATAGAACCTGGGACCTTTCAGTCTGCAGGCTGATGTTCTATCTACTGAGCCAAACCGGTTTCGGCACAAAAAAATTTGAAGGGGTTACTATAATCTCACTTTGTAAAAGTTATGTATTGTTATGCATGGGAGAAGTTTGGGCCAATAGACACAAATATTAACAGTGTTTGCTATTGCTGGGTGGTATTAGGAGGTGGTGCATTTATTCTTTTTTTCTAAAACATATATTTGATCTTTTTAGGAAATGTACTTAACACATTGCAGGCAGATCACGAGTGTTCTCGTGTTTTCATATTACACAGTGTTTTACATAAATGTTAAAGGGACACCTTAAAAATAAATACCCATTGCATTTTGAAGTATTTATTACATGTTCTTACAAGCTAATACCTTTTTAAAGTATGATGCTTTGTAAAATGTTTTTGTACTCATTCAATAGAAACTTATCTGGCCACTGGGTAAAGCTAGCGATAAAATTACTGGGGCACAATGTGTTAATATATCCAGAAAAAGCAAAAATAGAGAGTTGATTAGTGGTTGCCTATGGCTGGTGGTGGGAATAGGAAGTAATAGTAAATAGGTGTGAGGGATTTTATAGGGAATCTGTAGAAGTTCTAAAACTGATTTATATTCATGTTGCTTCACTCGGTAAAGAAGTTACTAAAAGTCCTTGACTTGTACACTTGAAAAGTGTGAAATATATATATATATATATTAAAATTTATTCCATATGTGTGTTTTTGTTGTTGTTAATCCTCACCTGAGGATATTTTTTCCATTGATTTTTAGAGAGGGTGCAAAGGAGGTTGAGAGAGAGAGAAACATCCATGTGAAAGACACATCGATTGGTTGCCTCCCGCATGAGCAACAGCCAGGCCCGGGGATTGAGCCTGCAACTGAGGTATGTGCCCTTGACAACAATTGAACCTACGACCCTTCAGTCTCTGGGCTGATGCTCTAACCACTGAGAAACACTGCCTAGGGTATATGTATTCTTTAAAAAATTAAAACAACGCAGTATTTAAAGTCTCCCATCCCACACCCAATTCCACTTTCTAGGCATAATAGTAATAATTGGTGTTTATTCTTTTCTGACTGATTTCTATGCAGAATCCAAGTATTACATTATAGATATGTAGTTTTCTGCAACTTTTCTTCCTTCTCTGGACATACATTGTAGGACATGAAAACTTAACAGTAGTTGCTCTGGGAGGTGGAATGAGGGGTAGAGGCAGTTGAGGGGGGGGCAGGAAGGAAGAGGCACACTTGAAATTCTACTTTACTTTTGTATCATTTACATATTTTTTTTGTCAGGAATGTTAGTTATAAACTCAATAAAGATATTGGAATAAGAGATACTACTGAGTGCTTAATGCTGTGCAGTCCTCCCGTTTAAAAAATGTTTGTAATTTACCAAGTGCCAGGCACCATACTGAGTGCCTGAGATACATTGTTTCACTGAATCCTTGTAACAGCTCTATGAGGCATCCCTGTTGTAGTCTCATTTGGTAGATGAGTGAACTAAGACCTAGAATGATTTTCCAAGGTTCCACAGGTAGTGAGCACTGACCTTTATACTGCGGCATCTCTTCTCCCTCCGGCAAATTCATGTTCTTCCTGTAAAGTCCAGGTTTAATGATCTCATCTCATTTGCGTGTGTGGTCCTGCCTAACCCACTCAAGTAGGGATGACCCTGTCCTCAAGGTGCTTACAGTGCGGGGACAGTGCAGCTAAACAATGACAACGCAGTGCCATAGAACATGAGGTTTTAACAGGCTGTGTGCAGAGCAGGGGAGTTTAGATAATGTGTCTGAAGCAGCCAAGCAGCTTCTGAGAAAGTATGTTCTGAGTTGACTGGTAAGAACTGCAAGGAGTTTCTCAGGAGGATTAAGGAAAGGTGTGGGTAGTTGGAGAGGGGGAGCGGAGGAGAGGGTGTAGAAAGGGCTTTGCCGCTCAGCACCTGGCTCAGGAGGCTCAGAGGCTCAGAAGTGTTACAAACCTGGGCATACGCTGGCAGGTACAGTTCTGAAGTGCATTGAGGCTGTAGGGTCAAGCTGTAAGGAGGGACGAAGGGAAAGGCTTGCACCTGGAAACTTAACACCAGATCACCAAAGCTTTTTAAAATATTTGAGTCTGGTGTATTAGAAAGATGGAGGGGACTCTTGTTAGAGATCCCTCCTGGACCCTAGGCCTCGCAACCCTCCGTGATCAGGTCATTCTGCCCCAGAATAGGAACTTCTTTAGGGCAAGGACTTGTCTCTTCTGCCTGTGCATCCTAGAACCCAGCACAGCACCTGGCATACAGCAGGTACTCAGTAATGGCCAAGCGGGCAGAATGCTGGGTGCCAAGAAGGTGCTGACTCTCTACAATAAAAAGCAAATCTTCATATCTTCCCCAGAACCACCTGGGTAGTGTTCAGCCAAAGTCTGCCCCAACTATAAGGAGGTCAGAGAGGGCCTGGACCCAAACTCCATCCGGAGGGGTCCATTCTGGTAGGAGGAGGAGAGGAGGTTCCTGACTAAGCTGTAGCAATTTTATGTTCAGTGCCTACTATGTGCTAGGAGAATTCACACTTAATTGCCTTTTCCCATCTCTCCAACAGCTCTTAAACCGAAATCATTGTCCCAGCTTCTCCGGCCAAGAAACTGAGGATCAGAGTGGTTCTGTAATTGGTCAAGGTCACACAGCTGGGAAGTGTAGGATCTCTTCTCCACCTGGGGAACGCAGCTCCTATTCTGTTTGCGTAGCGGCCGGGGTTGGCGGGGGCACCCCGTTCTGGGATGTGGGGATTTGGGGCCGGGCCCGTCGCGGCGGGCCAGGGCCGCTCCCAGATTCGGAAGATACGAAGTTTCCGTGCATTTCGCTGGCTTCCTTGCGCAGCTGTTCCCCGCTCCGCAGCAGCTACGCCGCCAGCGCAGCGGGGCTCAGGTGCTGCGGCGGGCGGGGGCCCGGCGCCGGGAGGAAGGCGGGGACGCAGTTTACGTAAGCGCCCGCTCGCAGGTGCATGCGGCCGCCACCCGCGTGTGCTCCCTGCGCGTCCCCAGGTGCGCAGTTGGCGCAGGCGGCGGGCGCTGGCCGGCGCTCTCAGGTGCGGCAGAGTGCGCGTGGAGGGGGCGCGCGGCGAGCAGGGGGCGGGCTTTCCGTTCCCCAGCAGCCGCGGGGCCCGCCCCCCGCCCCGGCCAATGGGTGCGCTCGGCGGCGTCACGTGCTTGCCGCCGCTGCCGCCGGAGCGGAGAGCAGAGCCGTGAGCGCCACCAGGGCAGCAGCCGCCGCCGCTGGGCTGAGAAGCCGGAGACGCGGGCTGACGAGGTGGCGGCGGCGGCGGAGCGGGAGCGGGGACCGGGCGCGGGCCGAGCGCGGCGGCGCGGGTAGGCTGCGGCGGCGGGGCGGGCGCCTGCGCGCGCGGCGGGCCGGCCCGGGCGGGCGGGCGGGCGGCGGTTGAGGCGGCGGTTGAGGCGGTTGGCGGAGCCGGCCGGGCCCCGCATTGTTTGTTGTGCGTCCTTAGCAGCGGCGGCGGCGGCGGCGGCGGCCGGGGGCGAGGGGAGGGCGTGGACCGCGGGCTGGCGCCGCGGGGTCTGGGTCCGACGGGGCGGGGGGCTCGGGCAGGTGCCGGAGGACAGCGGGGACAGGGGCCGCGGGGGCGGCTTCGGGGCCGCGGGGCGCGCGCGCTGGCGGGGGGAGCGTGGAGGTGGGG
>JAAGEH010000124.1:7100141-7245213 GCA_011751065.1 Lasiurus cinereus | reverse complement strand
GTCTGGAGAACAACATAGGGAGGTGGGAGGGGGGAAGCAAGGGTTTGCGGTGCTAGGTTTTTTCTGGTAGAGAAAAGCACGTTAAGCAGGGAACAGGGCAGAAAAGGGGAGGGGAAACAGGATATTTGGGGGGGTAGGATGTAGAAGAATGCATAATACCTATGATGGGTAGGGATGTGTGGGGGTCCACCTGTAGCTAGAAAGGTAGGGGTGGTGGTGGGAACCAGGTGTCGGGCAGGAAATGACTGTGCAGGTGGCGAGAGTTAGGAAGACAAGTTGCTTAGAAGAGTGTGAAAAGAGCAGGGTGCTGGGGTGTCGGAGAGTTGGAAAACTGAGATTAAAGGGTCCAAAATTTTTAGGTCACTGCAAGTATAAGAAAGGGCAGAATGGAGCAGTTGGGACAAAATCTAAAGGAAGGGGATTCCAGGTTTAGAGAAACTGGGGAGAGTGTGGGGGGTGGATGGGTGGATCACGGAATGGTATTAATGGAGAATGGAGGACTGTAAGCTCTGTTCCGTATCTGAACGTTCGTACCTCTAGGGTCAGCGAGATGGCGAAGCCGGTGAATGGGGGATGGATAAGGGAGAGCTAAGTACACGTTCCTAAGTTTGCAAGAGGTGTGTAGTGCGGTATCCTAGCACGTTGGCCTGATGAGTGGGAAGATAGTCATAAAGAATATACCCAGGGGCGGACAGGGTCGTGAAGAATCCACCAAGAATGAATCGAAATAGGATCGCAGCAAGTGCTGGGCAGATGTCTTTGTGAAGATACTGTGAGAGCAAGGCCCCGCATCAGTAACGTGCAAGCGCTGTGTATTGGAGAGGGAGGAAGGATACCTTGGTGCGGTGTCTCAGATACCCTGGTGCTTTCTGGGTAATGGGGCAGTTTTCAGACATTAAATGATGTAATATCTGAGTCCCATGCTACAGGCAGACGGAGGCAATAAATACAGCTAGCACCCAGAAGTGGCTGCAGTAGAGCACTTCTGACTCTTAACTCTCTTTTGGGGTATAAACACCTGGTCCTAGAATGTCAGCTTTTTCTCCCAAATAGTTCAAGTAACATTTACTTTTGGATTTAGGGGTATTTTTATCAGAATTGGGGAGAGTAGTAGTAGTTTTATTGAGAGATTTCTGGGGTTGTGTGAACATAGGGATATCAGCTTGCCAAATACATAGGAAATAACCTTTAGGGTTTTGAGCACAGACATTTCAGCGTAGGTCTCAATTCAGTGTTCTGTGGTTTGTGTTAGATTTTTTGAGGCTTGGAAGGATTAAGGAAACTGCTTGAGACTGCCTCAGTATGCATATGCAGGACTTTCTAGAACCTTAGAAAATGATTTTCCTCTTGACAGTTGAACATTTAGACTGTCAGATTTGCAAAAAAATTATTTCATCATGTTGCAGAAATAACTTCAGGTATTACTTTGTGGGCTTCAAGTAGTGTGCTATGTGGTACGTAGTATGATTTCAAATACTACATACATTGGTACATTGAGAAGCTTTCTGGGTTGATTATTTTTTTTCTTTTGTCAATTTAGAAGTACCTTAACGCAGTCATTTATAATGAAGTTCAAATAATAAATTCAAGTGTAAGTGGGAATCTTGCCTAAATATGAGGGCTGAGCAGAACACATTTTAAGAAATCTGAATCTGTAAATATAAATGAAAAATTAACTGGAACTTAATGATTTTTGAAATCCAAATTTGAAGTATATTATGAAGGCAGCAAAATAATGCTCTGAAGGCATTATTACAAGATTTTATTTTAGAGTATAATATGCCTTCCATTGAAACTCTTAGTACTTTGACATTTAATATATGTAAAGAATATAATTATAAGGAGCATCTCTGGTCTGACCCTTTTCACTCTCTGGAAGAGAATTTGAGCAGTAGGATAGAAGATGAATAGAGTGACCTTTTAAAAATATTTCCAAAATGGCTATTGTTTCCTCTTGTATTTTTAAGTCCATTGTGGTAGTTCATTTTAATGATTTGGAGCAAGCAGTACTGTCTTCTTCAGCATACTCACTTCTGCCTTAGTGTCCTGGTTATATGTATTGTTCTGTGAAGTCCTATGGTTTGGGATAGTTTGTAGGCACTTTAAAATATTGTGCTAAGTTTATGATCCAAGGAAGGAAGTTTATTTAGACTTTGTAGGCTAAATAATTGGGTCTGGTTTTACTTTCAGTGGTGCTTGCTGGACAAGATACTTAATCCCTTTGTGCTTGTTTCTCCCCCAGAAACCTGACTCTTTATCTACTTCCCTTGAGAACTGAGATGGTTTATATAAAGTGTAAGTCTTTCAAGAAGATTAGAACTATGTAAAAATGGGGACTAGATGTTATTTCTGTGGTCCCCCTTTTTTTTCTTTTAGCCTGGTCAAATAATAATTAGTACTTCAGATTTTGGCATTAAATAGGTTAATTTGTAGTGAGGAACTTGGATAGAGATGAAACTTCTGTGACTATCAAGAAATGTCCATGAATTGAAGTTTGTTCACTCTTTGCTCTACTGTCTACTTATCTTTCCTGGCTCGTTTTGAGTACTAGTGTCTGAATAATTGAGTAAAGCAGAAGCTTGTGAGAGACATTTATGAGTTCTAGTTATAGCCCCTAAATTTTTCTAAGCCTGAATTTCCAGAGATAGAGTACTTCTACCAATTAGTGAGTGCAATTTGTAAATCAGGGATAATAAACATAATACATTTTTCTATGTATTTTGCAGAAAAGTAATGCTGAATAACTTGAGCAGAAAAATAGAGCTATCCATTCTAATGGCAATAAACATCCTTTTTCAGATTTATTGAATCTTTCCTTTTTAAAGTTTTAGTTCTTAAAAAATTACCCATCCATTTGAGATTGCCAAGCCTATTGATTGATAGAGGGATTTATTTTTAAATGCTTTTTAAATGTTGTGTTTGGTTTATTCGTTGTAAAGAGCCTCCAGATGCTGGTCATAATAGATACTGCAAAAATGTTAATAGTAAGTTGCTTTATTAGGCATTAATTTGCTTGAGCTTGGTAATACTCAGCCCAGATAGTACTCTTTCTGTGCTAGCTGATCTAATCATTACCCATATTACTGCTCTTCATTCCGTTTATTGGAAAATTGGGTTGTTTTAGAAATTTGTTTAGCTGTTGAAAAACTTTCTGACAGGTAATTATGAGAGGCTTCATAATCCAGTCTAATTTTAGAAAACTGTTTATTGATATGTAAGTTAAGTTTATCTGTCAATCAAAACAGAAAGGAATAAAATAATGAGACCAGATTAATGGTGATAAAAATATTTAAATGTTTGAGCCAGAAAGCTCTGCAAATCTTTATCTTCTAGGCCTTGTGTTGAATAGTGAGGTCACCAGATGACCTGATTTGTCACTTTCATGCCTAATTTGAGTTATTTCTTATCTTGAGGGGAAAGTGTGTTATTTTTTAGAAATATGGTGTGTATCATACAAAAGACATTACATACATATCTTGCTGATGAATGTGGCAGGCCTGAATTTGTTATTTCAAATTCTCTTAACGTCTGACATAACTAACACTATATAGAACATCTGCTTTCTTTAGTTGACTTTAGCACAATTTGAAAAGGTACTGTTGATTATATCAATAATAAAATCACAGCCTTGCATTTTGTGACTTCATAGTTCATTTCCATTTGAAAAGTGAGAGTTCTGCAGCAGGTTGTGTAATAATTTCTGAAGCGTTTCTGGGTCATGGAAAAGATGTAGTTTCTTACTGCACCTGCAGAATTTCCTGTTCTTTGCAGTTTTCCAGATGCTGGGGCTTTTCACAATATCCTATTGAGCAGATCAACATTTTGTTTATGAATTGAATGTAACCATATTAATACTATTGACATAAACAAGTAGTTTTTAGAAGTATGCTTTTAAACATATTTTGTTAGTCTAATTCAGCGAACATGCATTGATTTTTGACTCAAAGGTATGTTTTTTGCCAGACCTGAGATTTCTTAGTAGGGCTCAAAAATTCTTTTTTGAGCAAAGAATAGGTCGTTCTGTAGATAGATTGACCCTTAAATGTGCAAATGCAATCTATAACTTTGGTTACCTATATGCAGTCAGGGCAAATGAAAATCAGTACATTTTAAGACAGCAGGTAAGTAACCTGATAAAGGAGTGAATTTTTTTAAAATTTATTCTTATTATGTGTCTCATACCTAGTAAATCTGAAACTCCTCAAACATTCCATCTAGTCATAGGCTTTTATACAACTTAGGCAACCTGCATTTTAACCTAATGAAGTATTGGATACTGAATAGCTTTTAACTTAAGTGACTTTGTACAACTCAGTTTTTAGTTACAAAAGCTGGCGACCTCAGAGAGGAAAGGTGTTGCAGTTTTGACTTACAAAGTTGTTGACAAGGTAGGTTGTTAGCAGCTGGAGAGAATAAACATCTAGAGCTCTTAGTATGCATATTTTTAGTTTTTGAAGTATGTCAAGGTTAGCATGGAAGAACAGATTTCAAATATATCAGTGGTGAGGCTTTAAAAAATATGGTATTACCCTAGCTGGTTTGGCTCAGTGGATGGAGTATTAGCCCTTGGACTGAAGGGTCCTGGGTTCAATTTCAGTCAGGGGCATGTACCTTGGTTGCAGGAGGCAACCAATTGATGTGTCTTTCTTACATCGATATTTCTCTCTGTCCCACTTTCTCTCAAAATCTATGGAAAAATATCCTCGGGTGAGGATTAACAAAAAAAAAACCCCACAAAAAACAAACAAACAAACAAAAAATGGTATCTTAGCCCTGGCCTGGTAGCTCTCAGCTGGTTGGAGCATCATCTGGATATACCAATGTTGAGGGTTCAATCCCCTGTTAGGGCACATAAAAGAATCAACCAGTGAATGCATAAATAAGTAGGACATCAAATCTGTTTTTTTTTCCCTCCTCTCCCTCCTTTCTCTCTAAAATCAGCCAATCAATAAAAATTTAAAGGATATGGTATCTTAAAGATAAGTATTGACTATGATGCTTTGTGGTACATCAGCTCTGTGGTAAGTGTGGAACTGTATAAAATTGGCTTTTGAAATTGGTCACTGTTACTGTTCAGTAGTGTCCTTTATTTCTAGAGCTCAAGGTTCATATACGTGGACTTTGGTCACTGTGATAGCTGTGTAATATAGGTGAATAACAGAGTATTTACATTTGGAGAAATGGAGGCACAAAATGTTGACTCTGGAGGTAGGTAGGCTTTCAGAAGTTGTATAGGAAGTTCCTATTAGTCCTCCAATTTGGCAAGGAAGGTTGATGTCTGGACAAATTTGAAACCTGTCTTTTTAGTCAAGCCCTTGAGTACAATAAGGAGAGATTGGCTGAAATAAAGCTTGTCCTTTCCTAGGGTTATGCCTCAGCAAAAATATCTAAGGAAAGAGAGTCTCCTTATAGGTATGCCCAGAGATCTGTATGCAACCTTGATCTCTGTATTGCATAGTAGAAGAATGTTTTGATATAGTAGACTTGTCTTGGAGATCCAATCCTGCTGTTGATTAGTTGTAGATCTCTCTTCTTATGTGTAAAATTGGAATAAAATCCCTAATTAACAGAGTTACAGTGAGGATTAAAGAAGATAAAAAAATTGTAAGGTATGAAGCACAACATTTTTTTTGAAAGGATTGAGCAGAAATTAAGGGTAGGCTTTGAAGTAATTTGACTTGTAAGCAGCTGGGTTTTTATTTTTTATCATGGCATTTTCAAATGTACTTAGAAGAGAAATAGTACAGTGAACTTCTACATAGCCGTCATCTAGCTGCAACAGTTACCAGCACTTTGCTGTTCTTTCTCATATTTTTTGTTGCTTTTGCTGGAATATTTGCAGTAAATCTTGGACATCATATACTTTCATTCACAAATACTTCAACCTTAAAAAATAACCACAAAACTATTTCAACCCCCCTAAATGAACAATTTCTTATCTAATCCTCAGAAGGACCTGTATTTGAAATGTAGCTCTACCACTCACCAGCTTTGTGTGGTAATCAAATTACTAGCTCTCTCAGAGCTTCTGGTTCCTTATCTGTAACATAAAGATAATACCTCTTGAAGTTATTTTGAGCATAAATGAAATAACATAAAATGCCTTATGTGAAGATTCTCTGTAAATTCGATTGCATGCAAATTAGAATTATGGGTTGCCGTCCTATGGTCTTCACTGTCACAAAGAGTAATAGTATTCTGGAAGTATTGCCCATTAACCTAGTGAAATTTCTCTTCATTGGGCTATTTGACTCTTTGGAATTCTATAACAGTTAAAATTGTATCCATTCTCCCCCCTCTCTCTGCAACATCATTCATTATTCTCATGTCTACCTACTCATTTCAGTCAGCATACATTTATTTTTTTAAAAAAATATTTTTATTGGTTTTCAGAGAGAGAAGAAGGGAGAGGGAGAGAGTGAATGTTTGATAAGAGAACAAAATATCAATTTGTTGGCCTCACTAGGGATTGAGTCCGTAACCTGAGTATGTGCTCTGACTGGAATTGAACCAGCACCCTTTTGGTGCACGGGATGATGCCCAACCAGTAGAGCCACACTGGCCAAGGCTACATCTTTTTTAAAACAACTCTTTCTTCACCACACTATGCCTTCCAACTACAATCTAATTTTTCAACTTCTCGAAAAAGTTGTTTCTATTCATTTACAGTTCTTTTCTGAACCTGCTCCGATGAGACTTTAAACCCTATCACTTTCCTAACACTGCTCTTGTCAAAACCACAAAGATGAATAATTCTTACTTGATCTGTTAACAGCATTTATTGCAGTGGATGTCTCCTTCTTTCTACTCTGGTTTCCAGACACACTACTGTGCTGCTTTTCCTTCTACCTTCTTTGCTTCTCAGTCTTCTTTGTTGGTTCTTCCTCATTACTCCTGTCTCATAATGCTGGACCATCCTATGGATCTGCTTTTAATACCATATATGTGGTGATGACTCCCAAATTTTTATCTCTGAAATTTCAGGCTTCTATATCCCACTGCCTGCTTTGACACTTCAGATTATGTTTTTTATTGGTCTCTCAAACTGAACTTCTCCCAGAACAAACTACTAATCTTTACCTGCCCCATCTTCTCTCTGCCTATCTTGCAGTCTTCCACATCTTAGTAAATTGCATCTTCCTCCACCTTTGCAGTTGTTTCTCCAAAAGTTTGAATCATCCTTGACCCTCTTACACAACATCTGACCCATCAGGAAACCTGGCCAATTTTATCTTCAAAATATATCCAGACTCTGACCACTTTTCATCACCTTTACAGATTTACGTCTCCGTCAGTTCTTCTGAATTACTTTTGCAGTAGCCTTCTTTTGCTCTTGCCCCTTTATAGTCGTTCTCAATACTGTAGAAGGAATTACCCTTTAAAAACGGTAAGTCGGATTTTGTCTCCTAGCCAGAACTCTCTGGTGATACCTCATCTTACTTAGAGTAAAAGGCCAAGTCCTGTCAAAGGCTTTATGTGCTCGTATCCCTTCTTTTTTTCTCTCTGACCTGATTTCTTCTTTTTGTTTACTCCATTCTGGCCACAATGGTCTTCTTGCTGTTTCTTTAACATGTCAGGCATATTCCTGTCTCAGGTCTTTTGCATTTGTGGTTTGCCCTGCCTAAGGATCCTGTTTCTCAGAACTATGTTGCACATCTTTTTCAGATTTTTGCACATATCTCCCCTTTTCAGTGAGGTCTTCCCTTATCACCCTATTAAAATGGAAGCTCTTCTGTTGCTGGTTTAGGTTCTCTTTTCTATCCTCTTTTTTTCTGCATACCACCTAAACCATCTATATATATAATCTATATCTATCTATCTATCTATCTATCATCAGCCTAAACAACCATTTGATTTTTCGACTGGTAGATATGACACACACTGACAACCACGGGGCAGACGCTCAGCTCATAGGCATGGAAATAGAACAGACTGATGAATCTCAGAGGGAAGAAGGGAGAGGGGATTGTAGGAGGATATTAACCAAAAATCTTACATGCATATTAGATGCCTGGTGCACAGATTAGTTCACTGGTAGGGTCCCTCGGCTTGGCCTTCGGGGATTAAGCTGAAACTGGCAGTCTGACATCCCCTGAGGGGTCCCGGATTGCAAGAGGATGCAGGCCAGGCTGATCAAATCTGTGCACCAGGTCTCTAGGTTAGCTTATAATGTATTTTGCTATTTAATGTTTAATGCCTTTTTCACCTTAACTAGAGTATAAGCTCTATTAAGGAAATAATTAATGATGGCTTTGTATTGTGTAGATTCTAGGCACCTAGAATGGTGCCTAGCACTAAGTATTTGTTGAATAAATAGTTTTTATTAGTTGTACTCTATTACTTTGTGAAGGACGCTTTAGCTGTAGGGTTTTGCTAGAGAATACTATATACCTTGAAGTCTATGATAATATTTATTCCTGTTATTCTTCTTCATGACTATCCTTTCTTAAGATCTTGTTAATTTTTCATCATGATTTTGAGTCCTTATTTACTATGCATAATCTGTTGCATTGAGGGATACAGATAAAATATACATAGACCCTCATCTTTAAGAGCTTTCAATCTGTCAGGGGAGGTGTATATATGAATGATAAAATGGTCCAGGCAAGAAAATATTTCCAGCTAAGGAGACTAAAGAGAGACTTCAAAGAGGATGTAGTTTGTGATATCTGTGCTGAGCCAGGGAGAACAAGTGGGATTAGATGATGAAAACTGGGGAAGGAAATTGCATTAACAAAGTAAGAATGCTCAAGATTGCTTTTTAAAAAAATACTTAAAGTTTTTATTTTTTGTTAATCTTCACCCAAGGATATTTTTCCATAGATTTTTTTTTAGAGAGAGTGGAAGGGAAAGGGAGAGAGATATAGAGAGAAACATTGATTGGTTCCCCCACACAAACGTACCCCAACCAGGGCCTGGGATTGAGCCTGCAACTGAGGCACGTGCTTTGACTAGAATAGAAACCAGGACCCTTCAGTCCACAGGCAACACTCTATCCACTGAGCCAAACCGGTTAGGGCTCAAGATTGCTTTGGGAAGAAAAGTGGTTCATTTAAAGATAAGGAATATGAAAGAGCTTAGTAGAGTGTAAGATGCTGTTGGTGAGGAATGTTGGAACTACTGACAAAGGCTTTGAATGAGGAAATCAGACTTTGGTCTGTCAACAGTGAGGCTTCAGTGAAAGGTTTTTGGGCAAGAGTGGAAGTTCCTGGCTGGGTTGCTCAGTTGGTTGAAGTGTCGTTCACCAAAAGATTGCGGTTTAATTCCAGGTCAGAGCACATGCCTAGATTTTGGGTGTGATCTCCCATTTGGGGTGCATGCAGGAAGCAACTGATCAGTGTTTCTCTCCCCTTTCCTCTCCCCTTTCTTCTCTCTCCTCTTCTCCTTCCCCTCCCGTCTCCTCCCTCTCTTCTCTTCCTCTTCCCCTTCATTTTTCTTAAAAAATAAACTATAAAAATATAACCTCACGTAAAGATAAAAAAATGAAAGCACATGTGGAGGGACATTATTAGGGCTGTCTTTATAAATTTCACAACCTAATGTGAAAAGAGGCCGAAATGAATACAAGATGCTATTGAATAGTTTGAGAAAAAAGTGATACAGGTAGTTGGAAATGGGTATAAAAAGGATGCTAAAGAAACTTGTTAACATGTGAGGGCTGAGCAACAAATTACAAGCATTCAAGCCTAGTCAGTCAGTCACCTAGGGAACCCAAGAGAAGTGGTATTGGGGGATAAGGGTAGTTTTGATACTGAGTTTGCAAGTGTGGTGGTGACATCCAAGTGATGATTGTCCTGATAAAAAGAAAATCAAGAATCTTTTTAGAAAGGTTGTTCACCTACTGCTTTATGCCTTCATTTTGATACAACTAACTGCCAGAAAGAGAGAGGAGACTTAATTGCTGAATCTGCTACTGAGGTCTGAATCTAGACCAGTGGTTCTCAACCTTCTTAATGCCGTGACCCTTTAAGACAGCTCCTCATGTGATGGTGACCCCTAACTATAAAATTATTTTCGTTGCTACTTCATAACTGTAATTTTGCTACTGTTATGAACTGTAATGTAAATATCTGATATGCAGGACGTATTTTTGTTGTTACAAATTGAACATAATTAAAGCATAGTGATTAATCACAAAAACAATATGTAATATATATTGTGAAATATTTATTTCTAATTACAAATAAATGAAATTTTTTGTCTTGAATCATGGTGTAGCATGGGTAACAGTCTTCATATAACAACAGTAAACTACATTGCTACACTTTGCTACACCGAGGAGTGGTCTGTTGGTTCCTAAGACCATGGGAAATAATGTGTTTTCTGATGGTCTTAGGCAACCCCTGTGAAAAAGGTTGTTCGACTCCCAAAGGGGTCGCGACCCACAGGTTGAGAACCGCTGATCTAGACAGTTGATTTGGGAAACTTCTAAGGCATCGAAACTTTTTTGATTTGTTAATTGGCTCTACTTGTTTCACCAAGTTTGTTACATAAGTTGCTCTACGTTGTAAAGCACTTCATGTATTCTCAGCAGCTCCATACAACTGAAATGTTATCATTTGAGCTTTCCATTGGCTATGGATATCTAAGCAGTGTCTGTCTAGTATTCCTTTGAAACCAACAGATGAGAGTTTCCATCTGAGTCACCTTGATCACTGTTGAGATCACTTTAATCATGCTATACACCTCTTTCTCCCCTTAGGATTTAGGGGCATGTTGGAGGAAGACAAACCTATCCCTAATTAATGGCAGTTAAGGTGTTTGTTGCCAAAACATTTCGTTAACAACCTGCACTTAACAAAATGCCAGAAGATATCAAAAGATTTAGCTGTACTAAGTGTACCGGTTAATAATGTGGATTTTTTTCAATAGATGGAGTTACACATATGTTCATATATATGCGATTTGATACGTATGCTATTTTGTTGTATTGACAAGCTTCAAAAATTCATGTTAAATTTTCTGAAGGTGTTAACATCATAGATATTTTTACACTTAAAAATGCTGAATTTCATGCCAAAAAAAGAGCATTTGCGGGAAGTTTTAATTTCATTATTTTGAAGAAAAGTGCTGCTGAATACTTAGCTTATGGTGAACATGCTCCATCTCAAGATAACTTGTGAACGCTGGTTTAAACGCTTTGAAAGTTAAAATTTTGATGTGAAAATTATAAGAATGTCCAGGCCAACTGAAAACATTTGAGGACCAACAGTTACAAGCATTATTGGATGAAGCTGCATGTCAAACTCAAAAACAACTTGCAGAAAGATTAAATGTTGCTCATCAAGCAATTTCTGATCATTTACAAGCAATGGGAAAGATTTTAGACAAAGGAAAATGGGTGCCACATCAACTGAACCAAAGACAAATGGAAAACCAAAAAGCCATCAGTAAAATGTTGCCTCAACAGCATGAAAGAAAGTCTTTTTTGCATCGAATTGTAACTGGCAATGAAAAGTGGATTTATTTTGAGAATCCCAAATACAGACAGAATCATGGATTGATCCAGGTCAACCATCAACATGGACTGCAAGGCCACATCGCTTCATAAAGAAGACAATGCTCTGTGTGGTGGGATCAGGAAGGTGTGGTGTATTATGAGCTTCTAAAACCAGGTGAAACCGGTAATACTGATCACTACCGACAGCAAATAATCAATTTGAATCACACTTTGTGAAATGACCAGGATGTGCCAGAAGACACGGCAAAGTAATTTTGCTTCATGATGACGCACCATCACACACTTTAAAACCAGTTAAAGACACATTAAAAGATCTTGCCTGGGAAGTATTAACCCACCTGCTGTATTCGCCAGAACTTGCTCCTTCAGATTACTACTCGATCCGATCGATGGCACATGCATTTTCTGAGCGGCACTTCAAAACGTACGAAGTGGACAATTGGGTCTCTGAATGGTTTGCCTCAAAGCAAGAAAAGTTCTATTGGGACGGTATCCACAAATTACCTGAAAGATGGGGGAAATGTGTAGCTAGCAGTGGACATTACTTTGAACAAAGCACTTTCTCTTGAAATTATCGTGTTTTCTTTAATTACAAAATCGACATTATTACCTCGTACACCTAGTATTCAGACAAATTCAAGAACAGATAAGGTTCATTTAGATTTATATCCTTTTTAGAGCCTTGTAGCAGGAGAAGTTTTTAACTTGAAGATTATTTAGACAAAATAATTTGCAAAATAATGTTGATTAATGTATACAATTTTTATTAAATAGGCTATCCTATAATGCACGTTTATTTTTATACTTAATACATTTTAAATAGTTGAATAAAAAGATACTGAGTTTATTAGTTAAAAACTTAAGGTTCACCAGCTTGGTTTAGAATGAATGCTGAGCTTGAGTTTACCACATTAGTCATCTGTAAGTCTTTTTCTTTGTGCTTAGCTCATAATGTTGGTGAATAATTTTGGCTCTGACATTATAGGGTCTGTTTTTGTTTTCCAGTAAATAGGAGGTAGTAGAAAGAAGCCAGTTATCCTGAAAAGAGAAAAATTTTCAGTTTAGGATAACATTTTCAGCTCACTGGAGGTGTAGTGGCTTTTAATTTGTCAAATTTAGCATATATTGTAGTTAATTTTTTAACAAATCAGTAAAATTTTATGTCTACATAAATTGGTTTGCCAGGATATAAAGTATAACATCTTAAACTTGTAAGAAAGCTGTGAGATTGTTTTAGCCCTGCTTTGGTCTTTGACAAATGTAGAACTTAAGATATATCCAAAGATTTGCCCAAAATCACATCCTGACTGTTTGCAGAGTTGGGTTGAGGAATGGATTTCTTGACCTTGGGGTTTGGGCTCCTTCACCATGTCAGGCTGCTTTTTTAGAAATGTGGACCAGAAAACCTTGAATGCACTTAGTTTAACTGGTCACATTGCTGGCACTTAATGATGTTTAGTAGGGATAATTAGGTTATTTTTTACCTCGTTCTTTAAAATACATTTTTTTCTTTAGATTAACAATTTTAAACTGAACAACTTGGGGGCATTTTTGGTGCAATCACAATACTCACCAGCCATGACCCTACTGATTTCCAAAACATCACCTTCATTCCAAAGTAAAGCCCCTGACCCATTAAGCAACTTGAAAAGTTATTAAGCAATTAAAATAAAAATCTTTACTCTGACAAAGTCAACGATAGCAGGTTTGTATTATAGGTCACCCCTAGTGCTTTGCCACCTACCTCTGATTTGCCAATGAGAAATAGAATCCTCTTTATTATTTAGTAGTAGGTATATTACCATATAAACAATGGCAACATTACAAAAGAAAGTGTCAGGCACATACTGATTAATAGAACTAATAACAGATTTGCTCTAATCTTCATACTAGCTTTTCTGAATGGTTGCTGTATATCAGATAAGAAAACTAAGGCTTGTTCAATAAGTCCAGAATCACTTAACTGGCAAATTGTGCACTTGGGGTTTGAATCCATGTCTGTTTGATTTCAAAAATTGGGTGTTCTGTTTGCTAAATCTGGGGACTTAGCATAGGCACTGTTTTAGCAGGACAGTGTATAAGGGAAGGGGAGTTGAGTTTGCCGGTCCTGGTAGTACCTGCAGTAGTAGCCACTCTATTGGCCAGTTGTGATTCGTATTCCATAGGGGAAAAGAAAAATAGGAAAACCTTTGGAACTCTACTGGACATAATTACAAACAAAGAAGAAATTGCAATGTAGCTTCTGAGATTTGTTCTTACAAATTCTGTTTTTCCTTTTCCATTTATTTTTAGTGAATTCATTTTATTTTTACTTTTTAAATACATTGATTTCAGAGAGCAAGGGAGAGAGAAAGATAGAAACATCAACGATGAAAAAGAATCATTGATAGGCTGCCTCTGCACTGGAGATGGAGCCCGCAATCCAGGCATTTGCCCTTGACCAGAATTGAACTTGGGACCCTTCAGTCTGCAGGCCAATGCTTACCCACTGAGCCAAACCAGCTAGCACTCATTTGATTTTAAAATGGTACATTGATTTGCTTGAGTAGTTAATGACTAGTCTTAACATTACTGGAACTTGGTTGAATTCCCATTTTGAGATACTTCCAATGAAAAATAACTTGAATTTTGCTGTTTTGAAGAATTTTTGTAATTACACTTGCCCCTATTAAAAAACAACTAATTTTAACTTTTTTAAAGTTTTTTAAAAAAATATATTTTTATTGATTTCAGAGAGGAAGGAAGAGGGAGAGAGAAATAGAAACATACATAATGAGAGAGAATTATTGATCAGCTGCCTCCTGCAAGTCCCCAATTTGGGATTGAGCCCACAACCTGGGCATGTGCCCTTGATCGGAATCAAACCTGGGACCCTTCCGTCCGTCTGTCTGCAGGCCGACGCTCTATCCATTGAGCCAAACTGGCCAGGGGTTTTTTTAAAGTTTGAAAGAACTTTTAGTAGACCAGTTTTCAGTTATTTATTTGAAGTAGCTAGAAGTCACCCTCCTAAACTTGTCACTTTTTTCCCTGTGCTTTGAATAACACCACTTTCTCCTCTGAGTAATAGGAACTAGAGTAATTTGCTTCAATGTGCTGGGCTTGGAATGAAAAGATACCAGCCCTAACCGATTTGGCTCAGTGGATAGGGCGTCTGCCTGCGGACTGAAGGGTCCCAGGTTCAATTCCAGTCAAGGGGATGTAACTTGGTTGCGGGCACATCCCCAGTAGAAGGTGTGCAGGAGGCAACTTACCGATATTTCTCTCTCATCGATGTTTCTAACTATTTTCTTTCCTCTCTGTAAAAAAATAAATAAAATATATTAAAGAAAAGAAAAGATGATACCAGGTAAAAGACAACTTCCTGGCTACTTTGGACAGAAGAGATCTTTTTAGGTTTTATGAGCATGAAACTATAAGCAATAGCAGCCATCTCATATGTTCTAAGTTTAAGTGTATTGATAGTTATCCAAAGAAATAATAGATTTTTCATAGTGATCTTGTGACTTTTGCTATTATTTAAACAGTAGGTACTTCCATAAATAGATTTTAAGCTTTTAAAAATGCCCTTGTAACTTGGGTCAAGTTACACATTTTTCTGTTTTGACCTAGGGATGAGGTTTCATTCTAGAACCAGCAGAAATGTATCATGAAGAGTGCAGGCTTTGGTGTTGGTCAGATTTGTTTCAAATCCTTTTTCTGCCACTTACTAGCTGTAATACCTTCTTTCACCTTTTAACATGAATATAATGCCTCACAACTCTGCAGAATAAGATTAGAGAGTGATGTCTTAAAAGGGCTTAGCACTGTGGCACATACTAACTTGGGTTAAAATTATAGCTGTTGTAGGAAGAAGTCTGAATTTTGGTAGTCTAGACAAATATCAATGTAATAAATACAATAAAACCTCATTTAATAATGAATACTGTTCTGCAATCAATGCATTTTTTCTTGGAAGTGTATGTGCACGCGCGTGCGTGTGCGTATGTGCATTGAAGCGCCATGTATCAGTTTTCATGATTTTCTGCAGCTTGTCCTCTTTTTCTCAGAAATGCTTGGCAAATATCTCCATTGATTGTTGTATAATTCACCTCAAAGAATAGATAGTGCTTCCTATACAACCTAATGATGAGGCATTTGTTCACCATAGCAGTCCTTCAGATAGGTGTTTCTGTGTTGCATGCTAACAGATTATCACCTTCAGAGAGAGATGCTTGCTGAATGCCCAAGCTTATATCAAAGAAGAAAGCTCCGGTTGCCTGGGATCAAGGAAGTACACAATGGCTGCTTATTTTTATAGTATACTTTATGATGATGGTTCATTTTTAAAGCATGAAAAGTTACATCTATTTTACTCATTACTTCCCAATTGTATCATTTCACTTGGTCTGTTCAGAAAAGTGTACAAAAGATTAGGCAGGGTTGAGATTGTGATGAATCATAATCCAAGAATATCAGCTATGGATGGGACTCTGTAGATCAGCTACATTGATCCTCTTATAGATGAGAAAACTGGCCAAGAGAAGTTGTGACTAGCTCAAGCACACAGGTCTGGTAAGTGACAGGTCTGATTTCCAGTCTAGTGTTGTGAAGATAACCTGGTGGAGTGTAGAAAGCACTGGACTTTGGAGTCATAAGTCCTGGTTTTGATTCCTGATTTGACAATTTATTAACTGAATGATCTTTAGCAAGTACATCTGAGTCTCTTTCTTGCTGTTATACTTTGCAGGTTTGTGAGGATTATGAGATAGTGTAGGAAAGCACAGTGCCTGATATATACTATGGGCTCAATGAGTCCTGCGTGTTATATTGGACTGTTTTTCTTGATTACTTACCATAGGTCATATGGCTAAGTGATTATTCTTTATGAAATGAGAATCAATGAGAAGGTTGGTATTTTTGTCAAATCCTTCCTCTGAAAATCTTAGTTGTTTATTAGAAGAAGACTGCTTACTGCAAAACAAGTGCAAAATATTCACCAAGAGCTTAGTGAATACTGCTCCAGGTTCAGTGATGACATGTTTTTTTCCTGGGAAATTTCTGCATTCCTTAAGTGAAATATATGTATATGGGACACCAAAATCAACTAGTATATGGAACACCAAAATCAACCTTTATTTTATTAGACCAGCAGTTCTCAAACTTTTAAACTCTGGACTCCTTTACACTTTTAAATTGAGGACCCCAGAGATCTCTTATTTATGTGAGTTATATGTGTTGATATTTATATTAGAAATTATGTCGGATAAAATTTTAAACATTACTATTTAAAAATAACTATTGTATATTAACATAGGTTGTATACATAAATATATAAGATTTTAGCTTTTTAAATTTTTGTTTCAAATTATAAAAGTAATACCTGTAAGTTAAAATAATAGAATCAAAAATGAACTTATTTCATTTTTTCCATATATGCACATTGGTCCCTGTGGTTAAGAATTAGCATATATTCTTCCAGAACTATGTTTATGTGATTAAAATACTCTTTCTCCCTCCCTCCCTCATTACAAATGTTGCTTGGTGATTTTTTAAAAAAATATATTTTTATTGATTTTTACAGAGAGGAAGGGAGAGGGTTAGAGAGTTAGAAACATTGATGAGAGAGAAACATCAATCAGCTGCCTCTTGCACACCCCCCACTGGGGATGTGACCCCCAAGGAAGGTACATGCCCTTAAACGGAATCAAACCTGGGACCCTTCAGTCTGCAGGCTGACACTCTATCCACTGAGCCAAACCAGTTAGGTCTGTTTGGTGACTTAAAAAATTGTATATATTTAAGATATACATTGTAATCTTTTCATATACATATACCTAGTGAAATGATTACTACAGCTCAGCTAATAAATATATCCATCTGTTATATAATATCTTTGTGTGTGTGTGTGTGTGTGTGTGGCAAGAGCACATGAAATCTATTATCTTAGTAAATTTCTAGTATCCATTACAGTATTATTATTTTTTTAAAATATATTTTATTGATTTTTTACAGAGAGGAAGGGAGAGAGATAGAAAGTTAGAAACATCGATGAGAGAGAGACATCGATCAGCCGCCTCCTGCACACCCCACAGTGGAGATGTGCCCGCAACCAAGGTACATGCCCCCGACCAGAATCGAACCTGGGACCTTTCAGTCCGCAGGCCAACGCTCTATCCACTGAGTCAAACCGGTCTCAGCAATACAGTATTATTAATCATTATGCTCTACAATAGATCTTTAGATATATTCATCCTACATAACTACAACTTTGTACCCTTTAACCAACTCCTATCCATTTCCCTCACTTCCCCAAAATGGTTTTTTTAAAATGAAAAATAGGTATTTTCCAAAACAGAAGAATTTAGAAGATCATTGCTTTACATTTTTGCAAATCTTATTAATGTGTAACTTAATAAAAGACAGTTGGGTTTCTGATAGCTACTTGTACATTTAATCTGTTATGGTTCTGGTTGAAGTGTATTATAAAGAAAATTTGGCTTCACATATGTATTTGAAGTTGGAAATGTGGAGGAGTATCTTTTTTTAAAAAAATATATTTTATTGATTTTTTACAGAGAGGAAGATAGGAATAGTTAGAAACATTGATGAGAGATATCGATCAGCTGCCTCTTGCACGCCCCCTACTGGGGATGTGCCCGCAACCAAGGTACATGCCCTTGACTAGAATCGAACCTGGGACCTTTCAGTCCGCAGACTGATGCTCTATCCACTGAGCCAAACCGGTTTTGGCTGGAGGAGTATCTTAATAGCTTTTTCATATAATTTTGATACTGTACCAAAACTTGACTAATGTTAGCTTCTTAGTGGAATCTGAAAACAGACTAGTAAACATTTTTATTCTATCACATAAAAATCCATTGGTCTGTTACATTTTGAATGGATCTTTTATCATGAATAACATCATGCTTTGGATACTTGGAAAATATTGGTTCACTGAATTATGTTGAGCTTCCAAATATGACACATTTCATTACATAATACTCCACACATTATGTAGTCTCTGGAAAACTACAGTTATGACAGAATGAGAATTAGAAGACATAATGTTTTAGTTCTACTGCAAAAAGACCTCCAGGCATCCAGAGAACTGTGGAGCTAGACAAATGGGTAAATTATAGGTAGTGACCAGGTTTGTAAACTGCAGTTTTAATAATGGATAACCTGGAAATTATTTAATGGAATGGATTGTTGTACAGGCCTAAGTCTTAGGAACCATTTTATTCCTTGAATAAAGAGTGGTCTAATTTTGAAAAGCAGTGAATTGGTCATTGAATATCTGAGTACTTTTTATATATGAGACTTTGTATTAAGGGGCTACTAAAGATACACTATGAAAAAAAAAAGATTCTCTTCAGTATTTTTGTTTTTAATCCTCACCCGAGGATATTTTTCCATTGATTTTTAGAGAGAATGGAAGAGAGAGGGAAAGACAGATAAATATTGATGTGAGAGAAATATATCGATTAGTTGCCTTTTGCACAGGCCCCACCAGGGCCCAGGTCAGGGAGGAGCCTGCAACTGAGGTATTATATGTTCTTGACAGGAATCAACCTGGAATCCTTTGATCTGCAGTCAACACACTATCCACTGAGCCAGATCAGCTAAGGCTAAACCATAATTTTGTGAAAGATAACTAATGCAGTGTTCTCTGTAACAAATGTGACTTACAGTGCTGGGTAGAATAGTTTTAAATAGGTGAAATGAGAAAAGTAAGCCCTTATATGATTAGTTACTCAAACAACTTACTAGCTAAGAAGTTGTAGCTTGGATTTGAACACTTGCTGTCTTCAGAGTGTCTTGTTTTACCTTTCCATTGGGCCATAAGTTAAAGGAAATATTTTTTTAATTGTAGTGAGGATCTTGCAATTTTTCAGATAGCCTATTGTGTTGGTGTTGGAGGGGAATTGGGTGGTAGTTATTCTTTCCTTTTAAATGTATTTATTGGTATTTGGATTCTGAAACTTATTTTTTTGTTACTAAGGCATTTAATATACTTAATACCTTTATGAAATTATGGAAATAATAATGAATAAAAAATTTCCAGATCTTTTTTTTTCCAAGGTGAGATTTTACTATATTGGTGAGGAACAGTTTGTGGGCTCTTACAGCTTGTTTAAGGTCAAGGAATGACTTACCTTTACTAACTAATACATTGTTCTTTGATTGAATAATATAGTTGTAGTCTTTTGAAAGAGGATTGTGGCTTGCAAAGCTTGTTTAAGGGGAAAAAATTCATTTGTACTGGCAGTCAGCCAATATTTTATAAGCTACAATTTTCTTTTGAATAGCTGGTGGTTTGTAGCACATAATTTGTGGTTCTTCTGAACTTGTAAAAAGATTACACATATTTAAAAATGGCCTTATCACTTTAATGTTTTAAGCAACATACAACTGTCAAATTCTGTTATGTTATAGTGTTCTTGTTTTTTGTTTTCTGTTTTGTAACTTAATTTTCCTGGGCTGAGACTCTCTCTATTTTAAATTAATATTTTGTACAGTGTGATTGCCCCACTCTTGCCCCAAACTCCAAACAAACCTAAAACCAAAAACTATTTTGGTAAGTAATATAACAGGCACAGCTGAAGGCAAAGGAAATGTGAATCTCTCTACATCAGTCAGTCTGCCAAATCCTTGCAGTATCCATGCTATTCCATTCTTTAACCACTACTGTCTGGATATGTTGAATTATGTGGTATGTGGGTTTGTTTGGGTGTGTTTAGTGTTCCCGCATGACATTTAGTTTTAAATCAGTTTCTTGTGATGCTGCCACTGCGGCTTTTTTACATGCAGGTGGAAAAGAGCACTTCATTTGAAATGCTTCATGTTCTTCTAGTATATATCTTGTTCTCATGGTTTGTATATAGGTAGTTAAATTGTCCTGAGATTATTTAAATTCCTTCCTTTTGATTTTAGGTTAAACCTTAAATTGACTATAGTAATCTTTTTGCTTGAACGATTTTAGAAAGCCAGATTAATAGTTCCATTTTTGTATTTATAGAAGTTTCATAGATAAAAATGAACATAGCATTCAACTTCAGTAACAATCCATCTCTACAATTTTGTCACTTCAAGAATGTTACAGCCCTAGCCGGTTTGGCTCAGTGGATAGAGCATCAGCCTGCGGACTGAAGGGTCTTGGGTTCGATTCCGGTCAAGGGCACATGTCCAGGTTGCGGGCTCAATCTTCAGTGGGGGGTGTGCAGGAGGCAGCTGATCAGTGATTCTCTCTCCTCATTGATGTTTCTGTCTCTCCCTCTTCCTCTCTGAAATCAATAAAAATGTTTTAAAAAAAGTTACATAAATGGAATCATACAGTATGGAAACTTTTAAGATTGGCTTTTTTCACTTAGCATAATCCCATTGAAATCTGTCTAAGTTGTTGCATATATCAATAGTTTGTTGTTCTTTATAGCTGAGTAGTATTCCATGTCAGGCAGGTCTGTCACTGTTTAGTCATCACCTGTTGAAGGAAATTTGGATTGATTCCAATTTTTAGCTATTAGCAATAAAGCTGATGTAAACATTCATATATATAGGCTTTTGTGTGGTCATAAATTTTCATTTTTCTGGGATTAATGCCCAAGAGGACATCTGCTGGGTTGTATGGTAAATGCATTTTTAGTTTTGTAAGACATAGCTGTACTTTTTCAGAGAGGCTGTAAGCATTTTACATTCACACTAGCAATGTATGAGTAGTTCTTCACCAGCATTTGATTTTGTCACTTTTTTGTTTTTATTTTTTAATAGGAAAGGAAGAGGCAGAGAGTAATTGAAACATCATTGATGAGAGAGAAACATTAATCACCTGCCTGCTGCACATTCCCTACTGGGGATCAAGCCTTTAAGCCTGCAGTCTGGGCATGTACCCTGACCGAAATCAAACTATGACCTCTTGGTTCATAAGTTGATGCTCAACCACTTAACACCAGCCAGGCTGTTTTTTTGTGTGCGTGTTTTTGTGTGTTTTTTTTTTTTTTTGAATAGAAGTACTTATTTTCCTTTTTCTATACCAGTGTATTTTTTAAAATTACATATATATATATATTGTTGATAGTATTGAAGATATCTCCCATTCCCCTTACCCCCCTTTACACTACTCTGTTCAGCCCCTACTCATCCTCTTTGCCCAGGTCTTCAACACATTATTGCCTGTGTCCATGAGCTATGCACATCCTGTATAATAAAAGCCTAATATGCTGAGTGTCAGGTCATCCAGTCATCCTTCAAACAATCAAAGCATAATATGCTAAAGATATGCTAAAGCCACTCAACTGTTCACTGTGACGTGCACTGACCATCAGGGGGCAGACAGTAGACTGATTGACCATTTGCTAATGACATGCACTCAGGGGTAGATGCTCCAACTGGTAGATTAGCTTGCTGCTGGGTTACAGCTGATCAGGACTGAGCAAGACATGCTGGATATGCCCTGGAGCTCTTGCGTGATCCCTCCCTGGCTGGCCAACCTCCTGCATCCCTCTCCATCCCTGATCTTGCACTGGTGAGGTGCCTCAGCCAGGCCTATGACCTCTTGCAATCCGGAACCCCTCGGTGGATGTTGGAGAGTCAGTTTCAGCCCCATCCCGCAGGCCAGGCTGAGGGACCCCACTGGTGCATGAATTCGTGCACTGGGCCTCTAGCATGTATATACATTTTTGGTTTATTCTCTTTGTCCCCCTGCTCCCAAATTGAGGTATGTCCGTCTGTTTCATGCCTCCATACTTCAGGTATCATTTTGTTGGTCAATTCATTTTGTTCGTTAGATCCCACAAATAAGTGAGATCATGTGATATTTGTCTTTCTCAGATTGGCTTATTTCACTTAGGTGTCATGTCTAAGAACTCGTGACTTATTTATGTGTCCTAAAGATTTTCTCCTGTGATTTTTTTTCCTAAAAGTTTCTATAGTCTGCATTTAAGTCTGATCCTCTTTGAATAGTTTTTTATATAAGGTATGTGTTTTAGATAAAAATATTTTTTCTTCGGCCGAAACTGGTTTGGCTCAGTGGATAGAGAATTGGCCTGGGAAATGAAAGATCCCAGGTTCGATTCCGGTCAAGGGCATGTACCTTGGTTGCAGGTACCTCTCCAGTGTGGGGCGTACAGAAGGCAGCTGATCGATGTTTCTAGCTCTCTGTCCCTCTCTCCCTTCCTCTCTGTAAAAAATCAATAAAATATATTTAAAAAAATTGTTTTTTTCTTCGTTTTGGCCTGTGGATGTTCAGTTCCTCCAACATTGCTGAAAAGGCTATCCTTCCTCTATTGAATTGATTTTGCACTTTTGTCAAAACTCAATTGGGCATGTTTGTGTGGATCTGTTTCTGGATTCTATTATTTTGTTCCATTGATCTTCTAGTTTGTGTCTATTCTGCCAATACCTCACAATCTTGATTACTGTATTTACATAAGTCTTTAAATTGGGTGGAATGATTCCTCCTTTTTCTTATTTTTTCAAAATTGTGTTAGCAATTCTAGGTCTTTATAAGGAATTTCATTAAATTGATAGGCCAGTCTGGGGAGGATTGACAGCTTTTCTCTACCATCAGATTTAATATCTTGGAATGAGATTAGAGAGAAGTTGTTTTGTAGAGATGGTAGTCAAAATACTTACATTGCTTGTTATAACTAGCAAAATGTCAATTTTAATTCTCCCCCTCCCTTTTTGGTGCTAAAAACCACCATTAATAGAGCAATGGAAATAGAAGCAATTGTTCATTTATTCATAAACTAGAGGCCTTGTGCACAAAATTCGTGCAGGGTAGGGTCCCTAGGTCTGGACTCCCAGTCTCCTCCTTCCCTCACTTCCTTAGCATCCTGCCGCCGCTGCTGGTTGCCTGCCATGTTCTGCACTGCCCCTTGGTGGTCAGCATTCATCATAGCAAGTGATCAAACTCATGAGCAGACAATTTGTGTATTAGCCTTTTATGTATATAGATGTATTCACTTAATATTCTGTGAGTGTCTGTTGTGGGCCAGGCACTTATTTAGTCACTGGAATACATTGGTAAACAAGTCAGGCAATATACCTGCTATCATTGACTACTTATGTTTCTGTGGGTAAAAGATAAGTACAGTGGCACCTCGAGATACGAGTTTAATTCGTTCCATAACCTGGAGGCGTGGGAAACTATGAGACGCTTGAGTCTCGGTAAACTGGTGGGTCGTGTGCAGCCGGCCGATGGGCGCTATTACTCGTATCTCAACTGTTGCTCGTATTTCAAAGCAAAAATCACTCGCTCGATGGCTCGTATCTCAGAAATCTCGTATGTTAGGGCACTTGTATCTCGAGGTACCACTGTAACCAAATGTAGCATTTAGGTATGCAGAGACTTAAAATAGGTGGATATTAAAATACTGGAGTGATAGCCTGGCCTGGCCAGTGTGGCTCAGTTGATTGAACGTCAACTCTTGCACAGGTTAGATTCCCAGTCAGGGCACATGCTCAAGTTTTGGGCTTAATCCCTGGTGGGGTGCATGTGGGAGGCAACCAATCAATGTTTCTCTCTCTCAAAATTACTAAAAACATAATTAAAAAAAAAAAGATGCCTTTAAAAAAAATGATGGAGTGGCTACTTGATTCAGATCTCATTTGTGGTTAGAGCTGAATGTTAAGAAAGAGTCAACCTTAGGAAGAAAAGGGACAAGACTGTGTGAGTTAGGGAACAATGAGTCCTGGTACAGTGCAAGGACAACAATGGGCATGTGGAAGGAAGGGGA
Organism: Lasiurus cinereus; assembly: GCA_011751065.1. Lineage (NCBI taxonomy): Eukaryota > Metazoa > Chordata > Mammalia > Chiroptera > Vespertilionidae > Lasiurus > Lasiurus cinereus. Next base: position 7,221,036 of record JAAGEH010000124.1, on the reverse strand, counting down.
AGGAGTATCCAGTGATTGGAGTGTAATGGGAGGGAGAGAGAGGGCAGGGTTAGATAGAGATAGAGATTAGAGATAGAGATAGATAGTAACAGAGGAGTTTAGTGAGTACTACACAGAGGTCAGATCAGCTGGGACTTCTTAAGCCAGGGTGAGGAGTTTGATTTTTATTCTGAGGGTGATGAGAAGACTGGAAGATTTTGAATTGGGGAGTGAAAAGATTTGATGTTTGAAATGATGACTTAGTTGTTGTATGGAAAAAGGATTGTATGTATGGGCCAGAATAAAAGCAGGAACATGAATTAGGAGGCTATTTCACTTCAGGTAAAAGATGATGCTAGTGAAGGATTCAGGATATATTTTAGAGGTAGACTTCAGTAGGTAGGATATGTTGACAGGGCTGACTTGTTTCCTTTTAGAGCTTGGGTCGATGGTCATTGGTGTTCAGTGAGATGGGTAAGAGTTGGGAGAGGAGTAGGTTTTGAGGAAAATAATTTATAGTTCTGCTTTGATAATTTATTTTCATAGGTGGCAGACATTAATTGGATAGACAAATCTAGAGCCTAGGCAGAGAACAGAATTGTAGCTATGTAGGTATGGAATCTGTCTGTAGACATTTAGATTCATGAAACTGGGACAGGCCATTTAGAAGAAAGTGTGATGAAAAGCAAAGGGACCTAGGACAGAGCCTTGGAGCTTTATAAGGTCTGAAAGAAGTGGAGGCAGAACCAGCAAAGACTAAGAAAGTTTAGCCATTGGTGTCTGTCTCTTTTTAGTTTGCACCCTTGAATTCATTAACTTGAAAATATTAAAGAAAATACACTACCCTGAGATTTCGTTTGGTGTGGTGAGTAAATAATAGAATTTTTATGTGTGTAACAGTATAATGGTTTTATTAAGAAAATTCATTCATTATACAGGCAACCTTCAGTTCTCAAACGTTTCCCATCTTGAGCAGTTCGGTTCTCGACTCCACAACATTTTCATGCTGTAATTGTGTTGTGATTTTTCTTTCTTTTTTTTTTTTTTTGCTTTTGTTGCTGCTTACTATTAATTCACCGTGGGTCCTAAGAAGGTTAGAGATAGCAGCAAAGTGAAAAGGAAAGTTGTGAGAACAACGATATATTGTATATAAGAAAAAAAGAAATCATTTGGGGGTCTGGAATGGATTATGGAATCCAGCTTATATTATTTTTAATGGGAAAATTATTATATTTTCAAACAAATTGCTTTGAACAAATTAAGTTCAAGAATTGAGGTTCCACTGTATTTAAAGCAATTGAGTAACTCTTCTGGGTCTAACATAATGCTAAAATTTAGGGAAAACAACAAAAGAACTGTAAAAAAAAAATAGACCTTGTTTTCATTGAACTTTGGTACAAAGTAAAAAATAAGTGTAAGCGATGGCAGTTGGAGAGGATTTATTGGAGGAGTTGGGACTTGAAGAATATTAGCATTTAAGTAGTCAGAGAAGAGCAAGTCAATGTAATAGAGTAAGGGATGGTGGAAAGAAAATTAGCTTTTCGGTTAAGAAGAGATGATTTGAATGTGGGCTTTAATAGCCATGTTGACATCACAGGGCTGCTATGAAGATGAAAATTGTGTTCATTGCTTCATCTCTAGTGGTAATGTACTAGTTCTCATGTTGAGTGGCTGGTTCACAGATACTCATTTTTTGAACTTCATAATTCTTAACAGTAGTGCCTCGCTAAATGTGAGGCATTCAGTAAATTATAAGTGGTGATTATCATTACTTTGCTCCAGCTGTAAGGATAACATAGCAAAAGGAGATGACAATGCTTGCCCTGCAGGAATTTTGCTTTCAGTGATTAGTCCTACTCAAATGAATGCAAAGCAGCCTGTGTTCTAGGGCCTAAATTTGTAGTACATGTACTAATAAAGAGGTTGGGGAAGGCCTCCTTGTTGGGCCTCATTGTGGCAATGAAGCAAATGTGGCCTAGGAAAAAGTAAGATTTGGAGGGCAGGCAGGCTAGGCATTCCAAACTGAGAAACTTTTATTTCATTTTTTTTTGTCTTGTTTTATTTATTTTATGTATTGTTTATTTTAGGGGTAACAAAGCATAAATGTTACTGCCACTGCTGAGGAAATCATTAGTAGGTTCGCATTCTGAAACCTTTATAATGTTATAATTGAATTTACCTTTCTCCCTGTACAATTTATTGAAATTTTACCTGCTCTCTAGATGGCATTATAGTGTAGAATTTATTTTTGGAGTGTTTTAAAAAAAATTTTTTTTTAATAAGCAATTGCTTTTATGATGTACAAAGGTTTAATGTCCGTTATGGGTTTTCTCTTTTATGTGTACAAATAATAAAACTCCCTCTATTTTATGTTTTAAGATTTATTTGTTAGGAAGGTAGAGCAGTTTTCTGAAATTTTCTTGGTTTGTCTCCCTTCACATGTTTATTTGGATCTCAACTGTTTATAATTCATTTGCATATGTGGGATGCTAGGATGACTTAATTGTTTTGGAAACAGAGCCATCAGAGTTTCTGTACAGCCTGTGCTGAAATTGGGTTGTCTTAATACAATGCACTCTTCTCTCTTGGTCACTGTCATGGTTTGTAAATAGCCAGACCCTAGGTCATGCTGCTTTTCTGCAGCTGTCTTCCTTAGGAACTGGAAGTTAGATGCTTTTTCATTATCCTTTAAGGGAATCTGGTTTAATTACATATCTATTAGAATACTTTGCATCACAAGCTAGGTGGTTCAAAGCATTGTAGTAGCCTTCCTTATTGATACATGATCAGCTCAGTGGAATTGTGTAGTATGATGATGTATTTTATAATTTTAATAGTAAAAGTTAACATTTACTGAGTGCTTTTGTGCCATGCACTCTGCTAAGCAGTTTTAAAACATGGAATTTTTCCATTTAAATGTCTCAACAACTCAGTGAAGTGAGTATTGCTTTTATTTCCACTTGACATGTGAGACAGAAGTTAATTTCCTATCCCAAGGTTACACACTTACAAAGTGATGGAGCTGGGATTTGAACCTAAGCAGTCTGAATTTAGGGCCTCTTCTCTTATCCGCTATGCTTAATAGTCTTCTCAGATAATGTCTTTCTGGGAAACTGTCACATTAGGAATTTTATTTTAACTTTTATGTACTACGTTGTGTGAGGGCATTGGAAGCTATTAAATTCCTGTTAGGGATTTTATAGTTATACTCATCATCTCATGTGAGGGGTTGGCCACTGCATTAGTTAAGGAACCCTAGCTGTTGAATACATTGGCTAAAATCACAAAATGTAGTGCATAATAGTGTAGAGCAGGTATCCATATCAGAATGTGGCTCATTTTTATACAGGCATTTAGTGACCATAGGCCCTTGTTGATACTAGAAAGTAAGGTGCCATTCTTTAGTATTTTGAGTATTTCATCCATGTTGAAATGTTCTTCATCAAGTGCATTTTTAGCAGTAGAATTTGGGGTAAATCTGATTTAGGATTGGAAATTGTGGACTGTGGCAGAATGTTATTTATACAGATGGATTACTAATCAGAAAGTTAAAGTGGAGACTTCTACACATTCCTATTTTAATATAACAAAAGCAGCAAGCTCATTCTGGTTGACTTACTTTTTTCTTCTTTCTTGAAATCCTATCTTGTTGGGCACTCTATTCCCAAATTATTTCAGAAGAAGTGACTTTAGTACAGTTGAATTTTAATAGATAGAAGTGGCATGGTTTAAATTTATTTTCCATGTAACAAACTAGCCTTCCAACATTCCTTACAGCATTTGTTTTGCCATGAAAGGGACACAAAGAAATACCATTCTGTTTGCATTTGGTTGAAGCCCTATATATAGTTTTCTGGGATAACAGTGTATTTCCCTGAAGTTGTACCTTACGTGATCCAGTCTTTTCATAGATTTTTGGTTTTATGACAAGATAGCAATAGAAATGCAATGGCTATACCCTAAACTCACTGAAGCCTAATTGAGGTCTTTATAAAACACAGACCAGCATTCTTTGAATGCTTTTGTAAGAATAAATATAGTTACACACATCTCCTGTAATCCATTACTTTAGCATCTACACTTTAGTAGACTAAAAAAGTAGCCTGAATTTTTAAAGAAAGGTTTATCCTCTAAGTCTGCAGCTTTGTTATTCACTTTTTGGAAGAGTACTTGTAAAATTTTGGCCTCTACCACAGGCAAGAAATGCAGGCAAGTGTCCTGTTAAAATTCTGTTTGTGCCTCTTTATTTGCCTAAAACAGTGGTTCTCAACCTTTCTAATGCTGCGACCCTTTAATACAATTTCTCATGTTGTGATGACCCCCAACCATGAGATTATTTTTGTTGCTACTTCATAACTGTAATTTTGCTACTGTTAATGAGTCCTAATGTAAATATCTGTGTTTTCTGATGGTCTTTGTCTCTACAGCTGTGGTTCTCAACCTGTGGGTCGAACCTAAGACCATCAGAAAACAGATATTTATATTCATTAACAGTAGCAAAATTACAGTTATGAAGTAGCAATGAAAATAATTTTATGGTTGGGGTCACCACAACATGAGGAACTGTATATTAAAGGGTCGCGACATTAGAAAGGTTGAGAACCACTGGCCTAAAACAATGGGACAGCACTTTCTATGAAGTTCAGATACAGTGAATTACAAGGTATGACATTTGAACCCTGGTCATAGTGTGATTCTTGTATTCACTTGTATTTTATATCTTGAATGCTTAGTACCAAAAACAGTAAACCAGTTGGATAAATACAAAATATATAAGTTAAATTGAGGCACTTCATGTCATATTTCTGTAAAATAACAGTTAACCGCACAACAAAAACACCAACTCTGGAGGGGCATCTAAGACTATAAAGGAGGATGGAAAGAGCACTGGGTACTTCAGTTATGAGTCCAGGGTTTTGTCTGAGCCTTGCTAATAGTTGTTTGGTGATCTTGGGCAAGATATTTCAGCTTTTTGGATCTTGGTTTCCTCTTTTGAGAAATGAGGAGCTTATAGTCTCTTTGACCAGTTTTAATGGTCTGTGATTCTGTAATTCTTTTCTCCTAATTCTTATTCTCCTGATGTGTTTTTCTGACTTGTCAAGAGAGGGTTAACTATGTAGCTGCTAGCTCTATTTTTTTGTCTTGATGGTCTTGATAAAAGAAAACATGAATTATTCTATCTAAACTAGTTTTAAAGGAGGCATGAAATTGGAAGTATTTAATTTTACATTTTAATTGTACCTCATTGCCGTCACTATGAAATAAATTTATGAACTGGGAAGACAGACAAAACACTTTGAAAACCTAATCAGTGAAAGGAAATCACCCAGTTACCTATCTTTCTTTTAAAGTTCTTTGAATTGCCATTTTAATCCAGAGGGCAATAATATCAGTTAATGAATATATTGCTTATGGACTTTTTTTTTCATATAAGTCAGTGCAATAGCTATTATATTCTTCTTTAAGCATTTTAATTTCAAACACACAAAGAAGTTGAATTGTAAGATGAACAGATATATTCTACAAGTAGTTCAACCTAAACAATTAACATTTTCTTTTGCTTTATCTTGTATCTGTCCATCTGTTTATCCCACTGTCCATCTATAAATTCATCTTATTTTTGATGTATTTCAAAATAAGTTGCAGACATCTTTACAGTTTGCTCCTAAGTAGTTCGAAAAGTGTGGCATGGATGGCAGTCATTAATTGAGCATTTGATATTTTCTAGGGTCTGTGCTAATCTGGCAGCTAGATAAAAGACACAGCTTTTGTCTTCATGATGCTAATAGGGTAGATATATGTATAAGAAAGTAAATTGTACCAGTACTTGGATCTTTTAGTTGCAAATAATAGAAACCAAGCAGTATCTAAAGATACATGTTTTGCTTTTAGAACTCAAGGACAGGAATTCAGAGGGGCTTTAAGAAGGATTGGAACCAAGACCGTCTCTTCTTCTCTCTTTCACTCTACCCATCTGTTCATTCTTTTCTCTGAAGATCTGCTTTCTTCTCTCTTTAGTACATATGGTAGAATATACATCTTTGCTCCCCCAGCCTTGTTTTTAAAACTTACAGTTCTCAGCCACACAGACACTGATTTGCTAATTTTGGTTCCAAATTCCTGGAAGGTAGAATCTGATTGTCCCAGTCCTGGTCCAGCTATGCTTGAGGGCAGTCTTTCGAAGTACATATTGCCTGTTGGAAACCTAATTTTGTGGATGAAGCAAAGTAGGAGGGTAGGATAGATAGTTCCTAGAGCAAATATGGGACTATTGTAACTGAGGCTGACACTGAAAAATGTTTCTAACTATAATTGTGCTAAATAATTCTATAGAGGAGAATAGGAGTATCATAGAAGGGGAATGAATCACTATTTAGGGGTAAAGTGGGGGTCAAGCACAGCTTCCTGGAGAAATTAATGGCTGAGTTGGGTTTTGAGAGATAAAGTATAGCAGTAGTAAGGAAGGATATGCTTTACAGAAGAGCAGCAGTGGAAAGATAGGAAACAGCATAAGCACATTAGTACATTTGTTATATATATATATTTGTAATATAATTTTTGACCTTGGGGCAGGTTTGTTAGAGGGGAGAGATGGGGAGAGGAGGGGGCGGGGGGGGGGAGAGAGAGAGAGAGAGAAAAAGAGAAATATATGGTAAGCCAGGAAGAATAGGTAACAATCAGACTTGTTTCCTTAAGAAATCATTTCATTGGGTGAACTGGATACACTTTCATTCTACTGAGAACATGGACTAAGAAAATGGCAGCAAAACAGAAGAGGGAAGATATTTAGGCACATAAAATCCTTAGTACTTGGATTTATTGGATGTAGGGGGAGAAGGGGAAACCCTGATCTGACCTGGGTGACTAGGTGAATTGGGGTACCAGCCAAGATAAGAAATATAGGAGACTGAGTTGCTGTTTGTAGTATATTTCTTGATCTGGCTGTTAAATATAATTTTAAGGGCACTTTTTATAGTAATATTCAATTGTGCTTATACGTTTTATGCATTTTTCTACATTTGTTATATTTCACAATCTAAAATATAAAAAAAAAAAGCACAGAAAATATGTTTGGGAAATAGATGCTGACTTTAGAATTGGACTTTTGCATGAGGGGTGTCCATGCAAACCCCCAGATGGAGTTGTATAGAAGGCAGTTAGATATGAAATTGGAAGTACAGGAGAGAATTATGGATGCCAATACACAGGAAGGGATTAGATTAGGTCTGTAGTTGTCAAGCATGGCTGTATATTAGAATCTTGGAGAGTTTTAAAAAATACTGATAACCTAGATTCCATCCCAGACCACAATTACATTGGTTTCTGGGAGTGCTTAGACATAGCACCTAGCCTACAAAGACCCCTGTGGTTCTTAATTTAATGCCCAGAGATGTAACCACTGGGTTATAGGAAGATCACTTGTTACCTACATTCAGTAACTGGTAACTCAATCTAGAACTCAATATAGGTTTATCTTATTTTTCATAATTCTTATGCCTTGTGCTTTCCTCCAGTAATAATTAAAAGTTTAAAAAGTATGCTTTTTGTTAAAATAACGATATATATTTGTTCTTGAAGAAAAATGTGTAGAAGATAACAGTTTTAGTTAAAACAATTTTATAACAGAAGCTTTCCTTTGATGAAATGGCCATGTCTCCTGTAATTTCAATTACTAATAGTGTATAGTCTTTGCAGCCAAACATAGAAAATTGTCTCATCTGCTGCAATGTCTTTGAATAGTAAATATGAAGGACAGTGGTTTGTAAATTAATTGTGTGTCTGATAGCCTGAAAGGCAGTCAGCTGTGAATGGTGAGAAATTGCGTCTGATGTATGTGATAGGGAAAGGACAATTGCTCACTTGTCTGTCTTTTCATTCCCTCACTGCATGGCTTTATAATTCATCAGGGCCCTGGATCTATCAATAAGTATTTATTAGCATCTGGAATATGCCCAGAAGTATATTAGGAAGTTTATGTAAGTTGCTAAATAAATAGGTAAAATAAATAGATAAAAATGCATGAGATTTATCAGTATTTGATTTGGGGGGGCATATAAATGACAGCTGAATGCAAAATTATTTGATAATTAGAATAATCCATTTGTTTAGAAACTGGAAAGATTTCTTGTGCTTGAGCATTTAGGGATGACTTACACATAGATGATTCTTCTAACACACTGTCCTCTGGTTACTTGAATTCTCCTCCAATGATTTTCTTTTCCATAGACCTCAGTCAGACTGTGTACCTCTCAGACTCATTGATCTTACCACTTTTTCATTGTCTTTTATTTGATGTTTTTACTGCCTTTCTCATCTTGCTTAAATTCCTACTCAGTTATACAAACTCTGCTGCATATATTCTCCACTCCGATGAAGTATCATATTCACTTGGCAAAACTTAAAACTCTGGTTAAATCTGATTATCCTACTCTGTACTTCTACACGAGCATATGAACATAGCTGGAAAATACGTGCATGGACACACATACTCCCACACCTGTGTTAGCTGATCTTATATTTAAATTCATGACCTTGAACCTCAAGTAGGTTCTTAATGCTGCCAGGAAGGCAGAGTACCTAGTCCATTCACTCTATATCACTTTTACACCACTCCCATTTTCTTTATTTTTAAATTTATTGTCTAAAGTTTTACATGTCTCATTTTTTCTCTGATTGACATCCCCCCCTCCCATTTTCTTTAAACCCATAACACCATTTCTTCCATTTAACTGGTGACTTTACTTCCTACTTCATTAAGAAAACTGAAGTACTCTGTATCCATGCATACTGTCCTCCTGTAATTATAGATGTACTGGAGGCCAAGTGCACGAAATTTGTGCAGTGTGTGTGTGGTGGGGGGAGGTAATCCTTCAGCCCGCCCTGCACCCTCAGAGGATGTCCAACTGCCAGTTTAGGCCCAATCCTCATGCATTCCAGGACGCTGCATGCACCAGTGGACCATACTTTTCATACAGTTGAAAGGCATCTTGCTGTTGTATGGGCAGCTACAGTTTTTTGCCCTAATTCTAAAAAGTAGTACATAACATGATCCTTCTGAGGCATTAGTACTATTTTCCCCATCTTATGGGTGGAAAAACTGAAGCAGAGAGAAGTTAAGTAATTGGCTTTGTCACACAGTTATAAGTGTCAGAATCAGGGCTGACCACAAAATATGCAAGCCAGAGTCCATGCATGTCATCGCTGCATCACCCTGTTTTTTTGTTCAGTGTTAGAGTAGCCTTGCCAGGTTTTAATTTTTAAATCTAAGAGACTGTTCCCAATGTATAGGGAAAGGTGTCTAGGCCTTGCTGGTGATCAGGACTGATTTGTGTGGTGACCCGTGGGCAGGCCAATTGGGGGGCCCCCCTCTGGCACCTGCCTTGGCTGGCAGCCTGGTGCTGCCCACTCGCCGGCCCTGCCCCGTGGCTCTTTCCCCCACTGTCACCACCAGTTGCCTTCTTCTTGTGGGCAGACTCACAATGCAGGAGCTGCCCCCATGTGGGGCTGACACTTGCATTGAGCATCTGCCACCTGGTAGTCGGTGTGCATCATAGTGACTGGTTGTTCTGCCATTCGGTTGATTTGCTTATTAAGGTTTTATTATATAGGACTAGAGGCCCAGTGCATGAAATTCATGCATGGAGACGGGTGTGTCCCTCAATCCAGCCTGTACCCTCTCCAATCTGGGACCCCTCAAGGGATGTCTGACTGCCTGTTTAGGCCCAATCCCACAACTGCCCTCCTTTGCAGGCCTGGTACCTCCCAAATTCCCTCCCCTGCTGGCCATCTTGTGTCGACATGGGGCAGCCATCCTTCACTACATGGAGGCATCTATCTTGTGTATTGGAGTGATGGTCAATTTGCATATTACTCTTTTATCAGATAGGATTATTTATATGTCTACCAAAGACAATCTTTCACTTGTGTATTAGATACCATTCCTTCTCAACTACTCAAGAATATTGCTTCCAGAATCCTCCATTCTAATTTTTTAAATTTTTTTATTAATGTATTACATATATACATATCTTCCCATTGCCCCCTCCCCCCACTCCTATGCATGCCCTAACTCCCCAGTGTCTTGTGTCTTTTGGTTGTGCTTATATGCATCCATACAAGTCCTTTGGTTGATCTTTTATCTATCCCACCTCTCCCTAACCTTCCCACTGTAATTTGACAGTCTGTTTGATGTATCTATCTTTTTGTTCATCAGTTTATAATGTTCATTATCATCCATAAATGAGTGAGATTATGTGGTATTTTTCTTTCATTGACTGGCTTATTTCTCCATCCTAATTTTTATGCATCCTCATTTTTTCTCTCAGATCATTCAACAGCATTTAAATGTTTTTATTTTTCCCACCTTAAAGATACTTTCTCTGAACTCCCCTTTCACTGCCAGTACTGTTCCATTTATTTACTTTTCTTGTAGCAAAACTTCTAGAAATAGTTCTCTATTCAACAGTTTCTAATTTCTTTCCTCCTGTTCTCTCTGCTATTATTTTTTATTAAGATACTAGAGGCCCAGTGCACGAATTCATGCACCAGTGGGGTCCCTCAGTCTGACCTGCGGGATTGGGCTGAAACCGGCTCTTGGACATCTCCCAAGTGGTCCTGGATTGCGAGAGGGCACAAGCCAGGCCAAGGGACCCTGCTGGTGCACGATTGGGGTGAGGGAGGGATGTGGGAAGTTGGCCAGCTGAGGAGAGACTGTGGGAGGGCTCCAGGGCATTGTCCGGCCCATCTTGCTCGGTCTCACTCAGTCCTGATCAGCTGGACCCCAGCAGCAAGCTAATCTACTGGTTGGAGCATCTGCCCTCTGGTGGTCAGTGCTTGTCATAGTGAGTGGTTGAGCAGCCTTAGCATATCACTAGCATATTATGCTTTGATTGGTTGAAAGAACGACCAGATGCTTAGCATATTAGGCTTTTGTTATACATGAAGGGTAATTCACCTGATGTAAATTTCACCATTTTAAGTATGCAATTTAGTTTATAGTATATTTACAAAGTTTTGCATCCATCACCACTGTCTAAATCCAGCACTTTTTTGTCATCCATAAGAAATCCCATACCTCTTAGCAGTCGCTTACTGTTCCTCTTGTTCCCCCAGTTCTATTAACCACTGTTTTCTGTCTCTGTGGATCTGCCTATTCTGGACACTTTGAATAAATGGAGTGACCATTTGTCTGGCTTCTTTTACTTAGTAAATGTTTTTAAGGTCCATGTATCAGAACTTCATTCCTTTTTATGGCTGGACACGTATGACATTTTGTTTACCCATCAGTTGATGCACATTTGAGTTGTTTACTCTTGTCTATTATGAAATATGCTGCTATGAACATTCATATTTTTGTGTGTGTGTAAATGTGTGTTTTCAAGTCTCTTGGATGCATACCTTGGAGTAGAATTGCTGGGTCCTATGGTAACCTTGTATTTAACATTTTGAGGAACTATCTCTTCCAAAATGACAGCATGTTACATTCCCAACAGCAAGGTAAAAACTGGGTTACAGGAAGATCACTTATTACCTACATTTTGTAACTGAGACATGGTGTTGTGCAAAGAGGATTTTGTAATTTTCTTAGAACTTAATACAGGTTTATCTTTTTGGGAGGGCCATAATTCTTATGCCTTGTGCTCTTCCCCATCAATACCTAAAATTTAAACAAAAGTATGCTTTTTAAAATAATAATGTACATGTGTTCTTGAAGAAAAATATGTGGAAGGTTAAAACAGTTTTAAAACAAGTTTTTCTTTGATGAAATGACCATGTCTCCTCTAATCCCAGTTAGTAATAATGAATACTAATTATTAAGGTTCTCACTTGAAACACAGGCCGGCCTAGGAGAGCTAGGACTTAACCCAGCTCAACTCCTTTTTCTCTCCTCTATAAAAATTCTCTCCCATATTTTCTTCCTCCAACCTGTTCTTACTATTTTAAAAACTTATCTCTTTATTGTACTGTCACTTGATCATTTTATTTTCTCCACCAGGAAGATCACATCATGGAAATACAAATTTTGGAACTAGACAGACCTGCTTTCAAAAAGTTATTGCTTCCTACCTTGAAAGTATGTGACATTGTGCTGAGAGTATTTTTTATCAATCATTTTTTTTCCTTAGTAACTTTGGAATTTATACAGTCCTTTTCAGTTCTCTGGCAATATTCTGAGAAAATTCAGTCATACATCTTTGACTTATTGGAGTCTATTATTAATTGATACCATTATCATTTATCCTGACAATATATATATCTTAGAACACTTCCTTTATCCTAATCTCAATTTATATGCTATTATAGTTTTGTACTTTATTCTATTTAAACCCCATAAGTCAATATGTTATATAATGTTATAACTGTTAATGCTCATTTGGGTTTACTTATATATTTATCACTTTCTTTGCTGTTTTCTTATCTGTATATCTCTGATCTTTTATCTGCAATAATTTTCTTTCCAATTGATGAAGAGCTTTTAGAATTTCTTTTAGTACAAGTCTAAATTTAATTTAAAATAACCTTTAGAATTAAAAAGAAATTTTATTGTTGAAAGTATTACAGATGTCCCCTTTTTTTTCCTTTGATCACCCTTACCTTGTACTCTCCTCAGGCCTTCACCACACTATTGTTTGTGTCTGTTGGTATATGCATATATGCATATACATTACTTGGCTACTATCCACATTCATTCCCATCTTCCCTCTGAGATTCGTCAGTATATCCCATGCTTTTAGAATTTCTTTTAGTATAGTTTTCCAGTGGCAAACTCAGATTTTGTTTTTTTGAAAGTGCCTTTATTGGCATTCATTCCTGAAGCATATAGTCCCTGTATTTAGAGTTCTGTACTGGCACTTATTTTCTTTAAACTCATTGATTATACCATTCCTCTGATTTTTTTTAGCTCCCATAAAGATTAAGAATTTTGTTTATTTCTCTTTTGAAAGTGATCTTTTTTCTCTCATTTAAATTTTAGAACAACCCAGTGAGATACAGGTTTTATTTTATTTTATTTTTATATAGATGAGAATAGAAACTCAGGACAACTTACCAAACACCCAGCAAATGGTAAATTAAAATTTTGGTTTGTTGGACAACATTGCCTGTACTTTGTTGAAACACTTTGCCTCACTGCCTCTCACTAAATAAAAGTTCACATTCATCTGTTCAACATTATTTATCAAGCACCTGGTATATGTATAATACTGTGCTATAGACTGAGGTGGATACCGGATTATGAAACATAATTCTGACCTTCAATTTATAGTTTGGAGGAAAGCATGTAAAAACATTCAAATTGCAGTATGGGGCAGTATATGATTAATAGCTAAAATGACAATAGCTTGCAGTAATTACTGAAAGATTATCAAAGATAATTTCTCGCTGAAACAGGTTTGGCTCAGTGGATAGAGCGTCGGCCTGCGGACTGAAAGGTCCCAGGTTTGATTCTGGTCAAGGACATGTATCTTGGTTGCGGGCACATCCCCAGTAGGGGGCATTCAGGAGGTAGCTGATAGATGTCTCTCTCATCGATGTTTCTAACACTCTTTCCCTTTCCTCTCTGTAAAAAATTAAAAAAAATATATATATATATGTATATATATAAAGGAGATAATTTCACAATTAGCTATAAGTGTGAGAGAATGTCCAGTTAAGGAGGTGGAACTTTAAACCCTAGGCAGAATTTGTTGAGGATGGAGATTGTAGAGGCTGTTTTAGGGGTAAGTCATATGAAAAATGGCATGGGAGAACTGAATGACAGATGGCAGCAAGGTTGATTTAACTCAAACTGAAGTTTATAAATATGTTGGAGATAAGATTGCATGTGGAGTGGAGAAAACAAGATGGCGGCATAGGTGAACACCTAAACTGCCTCACACAACAATTTCAAAATTACAACTAAAAGAACGGACACCGTCCAGAACCACAGGAAAGCTGGCTCAGTGAAAATTCTACAACTAGAAGTAAAGAGAGGGACTCACAAAGACTCAAGGAGCTGAAAAAGCTGAGGTACAGAGTCATGCTCCTGGAGAGAGGATGGGCGGCAGAGAGTCTGGCTGGCTTTCTCTAGCGGGAGGGAGACGGAAAACACCGACTTCACTGAACCCCACTTCTGATTGCACTGAACCCCAGTTCTGGGCGAGACTCATATGGGGGAGTCTGGACTGTTGTGAAAAGGAAGGAATGCAGGGAAACTTAGGGGAGCCGCAAAAGACAGAGGTCTGGGGGTGTGTGAAAGTGTGTACATACAGCGCTGACTACTGATTGTGCCACGGGCTTTCTGTAGCAAGAGGAAAACAGAACCAACAGCACTGAAATCCAGGTCCGACTGCAATGAACCTGTTTCAGGCAAAAACCCTGGGAATCCAGACTCAAACGGGTCCCTAGAGCACACAGAATCTCAGGGGAGCCCAAAAGGCAGAGGTCTGCAGGCTTGTGGGCATGTGAAAAGCAGAGGTCTGGAGATGCGCATGCATGCGTGTGCATTGAGAGGGCTGCAGCAATTACCCAGAAGCACTGAGACCCAGGGGCTGCCATGTAGGGTAGGGCTGATGGGAAGCCAAGGCTGTCTGCCCAGCCCTGAGACCCCACCACATGCAAGCCTAGCACAGAGGCTGTTGCAATCTTGCAAGTTTTAAGGCTGAATCCAGCACAGAAGTTCTCCAGGCGCAGACATAGCTGATCCTCACAACCAAATGGCTTGGAGGTCAACTCCCTGCAGTGATACCAACAACAATCAAGACTTAACTACAACAAGACTGTACACACTGTTCCCAAAGGAGTGCACCAAGAGTGCCACCTCAGGTAACTTGGAAGGCAGAGCTACTGGGCCATATAAGACACCCAGCACACAAAGTTACTCAACCAACTCAGGGAAGCAGGGAAATATTTAGAGATAAAAGAATAGATCACAAACAAAAGAAATGGAGGAAAGCAAACAACTAGATATAGAGTTCAAAACAATGGTTATAAGAATTTTTCAAGAATTTCCTAGAGAAGATGGGTAAATTTAGCGAGACCCAAGAGGAGATGAAAAAGGACCAACTAGAAATTAAACATACACTGAAATAAAAAATTATTATACAGAGAACTAACAGCAGATAGAGGAACACAAGAATCAAGTCAAAGATTTGAAATACAAAGAAGCAGAAAACACCTCGAAAAGCAAAAAGAATAAAAAAACGTAAAGATAGTGTAAGGAGCCTCTGGGACAACTTAAAGTGTACCAACATCAGAATTATGGCGGTGCCAGAAGAAGAGAGAGAGCAAGATACTGAAAACCTACTTGAAGAAATAATGACTGAAAACTTCCCCCATCTGGTGAAAGAAATAGACTTATAAGTCCAGGAAGCACACAGAATCCCAAATAAATGGAATCCAAAGAGGACGACACCAAGAGCGAGACAGAGAATATTAAAAGCAGCAAGAGAAAAACAGTTAATTACCTACAAGGGAGCACCCATACAATTGTCAGCTGATTTCTCAACAGACACTATACAGGCCATATGGGAGTGACAAGAAATATTCAAGAACCTACAACCAAGATTATCTAGCAAAGCTATTCAAAATTGAAGGTCAGATAAAGAGCTTCACAGATAGAAAAAACTAAAGGAGTTCATCAGCACCAAACCAGTAATATATAAAATGCTGAAAGATGTTCTTTAAGAAGAGGAAGAAGAAAACAAAGGTAAAAATTATGAACAACAAATACATATCAAGAAGTGAATCTAAAAATCAAGTGAATTGAAAATCTGTTGAACAGAATAATTGATGAATATAATAGAATTAGAGGCATAGAAAGGGAGTGGACTGATAATTCTCAGGGGAAAAGAGGGGAGAAGGGTGCAGGGAGAGACTGGACAAAAATCATACACTTATGGAAGAGGACAATGAGGGAGGTAAGGGCAGAGGGGGTGGGGACCTAGTGGAGGGGAACCTTTGGGGGGGAAAGGAACAATTATAATCTGAACAATAAAGATTTATTTTTTAAAAAGATTGTATGTGAATAATGCTGCTGTGAACATAGGGATGCATATTTTGTTTGGTATTTCAGGTTTCTTAGTATATATTCCTAGAAGTGGAGCCATTTGGGTTATATGGCAGTTCCATTTTTAATTTTGGGGGGAAACTCCTCACTGCTTCCATAGTGGTTATGGGGAAGGGGTGGGAGTTGGGAGAAAGGAGGTAATTGGGCGGGGGGAGGAAGCGGGAATCTGTAATATTTTGCACACACACAAAAGATTGTATGTGAGGTGGTGCCTCATTATCTTTTAGACATAAGGGAGTCCTTGAGGAGTTGTTTGGGGTGGGGTGATACAAGGAAAGTAGAAAGTACATACTGGTGTTACTTAGAGCAGTGGTCACCAACTGGTGGTCCGCGGACCACTGATAGTCCGTGAGGTCCGAAAGGTTGGCGCCACTGACTTAGAGGGTAAGAACTTGACTTCATGTACCCAACCTAAATTTCAATTATAGTTCTATCACTTACTTACACTGAGTAAACCAACATTTATGAATTTGAAATACTAGTTCTTACCTTATAGAATTGCTGTGAGGATTAAATAAATTAATATGTGCAGTGTACTTAGAACAGTACCTGGAAAATAGTAAGCACAATTTAAATATCAGGCATTGTTTTGTTGTTATTAAATGAGATTATGCATGTCAGTAACCAGTGCTTAGCACATGGTTAATTATAATTCTAGGCACCAATAGAATGTGGATGGGATAAGTATTATTGACTAAACTAGAGGCCTGGTGCACGAAATTCATGCATGGGGATGGTGGGGAAAGGGGTGTCCCTCAGCCTGGTCTGCACCCTCTCCAATCTGGGACCTTCCAGGAGATAACTGGCAGTTGGACATCCCTCTTACAATCCAGAATTGCTGACTCCTAACTGCTCCCCTGCCAGCCTGATTGTCCCTAACTGCTCCCTTGCTGACTTGATTACCTCAAACCACCTCTGCCCCGGCCCTGCAACCAGGACCCAGGATTCCTTCCTTCAGCTGACCACAGGCACCCGGGAGCAAGGCTTCCCTCCCTCTGGTCAGCCATAGACATCTAGGCTGGCTGCAGCCGCAGGGGATGGCAGGCAGATGGCTTTGCCTGGGCTGCAGCCTTGTGCTGGTGCCCAGGACTGCAGGGTGGGCGGCTTCTCCATCTCCTGAGCCACAGCCAGTAGCAGGTACTGGTACCCAGTACTGCAGGGTGGGTGGTTCTCTACCTACCAGGCTATAGCCAGTCACAGGTGTGGGCAGCTTCTCCATCTTTCTTGGGATGCAGTGTGGGCGACTTCTCTGGCTGGCTGTGGCCTGGGATCATGGGGCAGGCGGCTTCTTCACCTCCCAAGCTGCAGCCAGCCTCACCATCCCCATGTCCGCCCACCCCACCTCCTGAGGCCTGGTTTCTCTCTCTCCCCAGGATGTGGGATGGGCGGCTTCTCTAGCTGGCTGTAGCCTGGGATCAGGGCGCAGGCAGCTTCTTCTCCCAGGCCGCACCCACCTCAGGCATTAGGGCCCTGTTTCATCTCCCCAGAACGTGGGGCAGGCAGATGTGCGGCTTCTGCTGCTGTCTGCGGCCTGGCCTCACGGGGCAGGTGGCTTCTTGTCTCCCGGCTGCATCCAGCCTCAGACACTGGGGCCCAGTTTCTCTGTCTTCCCCAGATGTGAGGCTTCTGTATGCGGCCTGCAGAGGGACTGGGGAGTGGTGCTGCCACCATCTTTTCAGGTTAATTTGCATACTCCGGCTGTTGGGTGTAGCGGGAGTGACGGTAATTTGCATGTTTCTTTTATTAGTGTTGATTATATTTTCATACCTGTGTACCTAGGTATAGAGAATGTCAAATCTTTAGTTCTATTTAAGAAAATAAAGTTTTATTAATGTATAGTAGATAAACTATATAATTCATGTAGGTTATTTCCCTATTGCATAATTTTTGTAATTATATAATGATATACTAGTGATCTGTACATGGATTCATGCACATTGAAAGGAAATTAGAAGGTGGCCGGTAGGGTGGGACTGGGCAAGATGGGCCAGATACGCCCTGGAGCCAACCTCCTGCAGTCACTGGCATCTGCAGAGTGAGCTGGGTCCCTCCAAACAGGTGGAGTCCCTCGGCGTGGCCTGTGAGGATTGGGCCGAAACCAATTTTCCAACATCCTCCGAGGAATGCAAGAGGGCACTCTGCAAAGTTGCTGTCATACAGGGTGTGGGACGCAAATGCAAGTGTGCAGTAAACCAGATTCGGGCTGGCAGTGCCCCAGCAACATAACCCAGGCCGAAGGTGGAATCACGTGGCCCCACAAGGAATCGGACCTCCTTCCGTCTGGTTTTGGGGTGTATCACCCAAGAACTGTGCTGCCAAGTCACTGCATTGAGCATGTGCCCCCTGCTGGTCAATGTATGTCATAGCAACCGGCCGGTTGGTAGGAGGGACACTTAGTATATTAGCAATTTAAGTATATATAGATATTATTTGTAATCTACCCTTCAGTTAATTCCTTTTATCAATAAAAAAATAGTGAAGAGAATATTTTGTGTTAAAAATCTGCAGTCAGAAAAGAGGAGGAAGTTTGTTAAATCTGGGAAGAAATACTGTGTGTTAGAAGGGAGCTGTACTGATGCCATAGGAAAGATATAGGAATTGTGCTAGTTGCTGAATTTAGAAACATTTCATTTAGTTTCTTCAGAAAATTGTGTATAACCTGAGAATGCATAATTAAGCTTTCACCATAGATATAAAAAATAAAAAACTGCCTTCTCTGTTAAAATTTTATTCCAAGGGAAAGCGTATGAAGTCATTGAAGCATCAGGACTGACAGGCTAGAAATTCATTTAAGTGACATCTCATTAATCTTTAAGAAGCTAAAAAGCAAATGTGTGTCAGGGAAGCAGTGTGGATTTGCAGTATTAAAAGGCCAGTGTCTTTAAATATTGTCATAAAGGTGAATGGAAAATAATTTAAGAATGGACACCACATGTATTTCTTTTAAAGTTAAAATAGTATTAAATCAAGATACCATAGTGCAGGGGTGTGGAACCCTTTTTCTGACAAAGGCCATTTGGATATTTATAACATTTGAGGGCCATACAGAATTATCTATTTAAAAATTAGCTTGCTATATTTGGTCAAACATTTAATTAACTCATCTTTAATGCCTTGGCAGGACCAGACTAAACGATTTCTCTGTTTTAGAATATTATCAACAATGTATTGATTGAGGTTTTATAATTTTATTGTGATAGATATTCGTTAACTGAGTAATAAATGAGATTAATACGGTTCTGGTCACAATCTGACCTCCAATATTAAGAATTAACATGTGAGAGGCCAAACGATTGAGCAAGCTATGCAGATATACTAAGAACATTGGGATTGGAATCAGGTGGCCAGTTTGGTAATATATGTTACTAAACATAAACATGAATTCATATCTTGACTTTGTCACTTACCCTATGGTTTGAGCAAATAATTTAATGTCTCTCTTAAGTATTTTAAAGCAAGTTTCATGTAGTTTCAAGACAAATCTTGTTGAAATAGATGATTCCTCAGGAATGAGAACCAGAATCAGATGTTAAAGCTTTCTCTTGTGTATGTGTCTGTACGTATGTCAAGGTTCATAATGTTTATAGATTTTGTTCATTCATAAACTAATAAAAGAATAAGATAAAAATTGACAGTAACTTCGCGACACCCACCAGCCAATCAGGAGTGAGTATGCAAATTAACCCAACAAAAATGACAGGTTAATTTGCATATGCAGTTGCTGAGCAGCTGGGGCAGGGCGGGATGCTTGTGTTATTCCGCACCGCTCTAGCCACTCAGGGCCTCTGGGCAGTGTGGGGAAGTTGGAAAGGCAGCTCCGGCTGGAAGGAAGGTGGTGCCAGGGGGAGGAAGGCCCATTCTTGCACTAATCTTCGTGCATCAGGCCTCTAATAATTATAAGATGGGTAGGTAGCGGTATCATCAGAGAGGAAATGAAATGGTGCTTTGAAGGGAGAATTAGTTTTACACTTGAGTTGGGATGAATGAGGGCTTCCTGAGAGGTATTGAAATGGCGGGGGAAGCGGGGCGAGTTGGTAGATGATTTATAGCAGTCAAGAGCTTTGGCTCTGTAGACAGGTAGTCAGGTTTGAATCCTGACTTTGCCCCCGGACTAGCTGCTTGACCTCAGATATATTACTTCACTTCTCTAGATTATTTCCTCTGTAAATTTAATATACTTGTTTCTCCTTCAGAAGGTTTTTGAGGATTAAATGAAGTAATGCAGGATACAATAAGCACCTGCTATTATTACTGTGGCATCGTCATTATTACTGATAGGATTACTGATGGAGAGGTCTTTTCAGGCAGAGAGAATTTAGTCTGTTCTCTTGTCCTATTTTGCAAACTGTCAAGTTTTTATAAGTGAACCTAGTGGTTGTATTTTTCCATTTATGAATCACACACTGAATAATTGAGATTTAGACAAGATTCTTCTTGAATTGCAGAATTTGTTGCAGGCTGAAAAACACCAGTCACAAGCTCCTGGTATTGTATTGCTGTCCCTTGAGTTCAGGACTCACTATCATTGGTTAAAGGTTGGAAGGGTAATCTCTCACCTGTTTATGTAACAGTGTACTTTTCAAAATACTTCCATGACTGTTAGTTGATCCTCACAGTAGCCTTGTGAAGCACATAGGTGAGAGGCATTTTTTTTTCAGGAAGTAGAATCCACAGGACCAGGGGAAAGGCCTTTCTGGCTGTTAGTGGCCAGTCCCATATAATTATAACTCTGGTCTCCTGACTTCTATTTTTTTCTTTAGTTTTCTGTGAATAGAAGTTTGTCAGCAGACCTGAGTTTGCATTTAATCGCTGCTGTTGACTAGTTGTATGATCTTGTAAGAGTTGCTTAATTTGAGTTTGGGGTGTTTTTGTTTGTTTTTCATCTGAGACTTTGAATCACACAGGATTGTCTGTGATGCTGAATTTATGTCACTTTGTATAATACAGAGATGTGTGTCTTAGGACACAGGCTTCTTCACTAATTGGTATCTTATCTGCGTTAGTGATAATTTAGGCAGGAAATATTTATATTTTATATTGCCTTAATGTTCTTATCCTACTTATTTGAGGGTAATATTCTGGATAGTAATGTGAGGGCTCTTTCTTGGGAAAAATGTAGGAGATCTGGGAGTGTTTGACAGGCAAATAACACTTAACAAAAAAAAAAAATTAAACCATTTTCACAATATTATTGTATTACTTGATCTTACCCTTTGTTTCTTCTCTCTCCTATTTGCGGGGGCGAGATTGGAAGGGGTTTTATATTACCCTCATAGTTGAATAGTTTAAAGCTTTTCAGCTAATCTATAATAATAAAATGTAATATGCTAATGAGCCCAGACAGCTGAACAACCTTCCGGATGTCATTTCGGACTTCCTTCCTGACGAAGTCGTGGTGGTGATGTCTGAGGCAGAGGTGGTTAGGTGCAATCAGGCAGGTAAGCGAGCAGTTTGGGGCGATCAGGCAGGCAGGCAGGCAGGCAGGCAAGCAGTTAGGAGTCAGCGGTCTCATATTGCGAGAGGGATGTTCGACTGTAGGTTTAGGCCCGATCTGGCAGTCGGACATCACTGAGGGGGTCCTAGATTGTGGAGGGTGCAGACTGGGCTGAGGGACTCCCTACCCCTGGCTCAGGAATTTCTTGCACCAGGTCTCTAGTAAATAAATAATGTTTGAAGTTTAAAGTTTGTTTCCCAATGGAAATTCAGACAAGGGGACCTTTTTTACATGTGAAGAGCATTCTGAGTGTTTATTAGTTATTTATACTTTACTGTTTTCCTCATGAAACTGTCAGAGGTAGGTGAGTATATACTTTTATAAATACCATGTTAATTGGAAATTATAAAATTCAAAAATTGTACAGCTTTATCATATCTTTATCTATTCTTAGAAAGTATATATTTTAATTTTACCAAGAAGATATTTTGTATATAATCATTTGGGACTTGTTAAGTATTTTTACTTAACATTGTAGTGCTGAGATTTATAGCATGTCATTCGAGTTTCTTCACTTTGCTAATTAATAATCTATTACATTAATGTGCTATAGTTTATTCACCCATTCTCCTGAGAAAGGGCATCTTGCATGTTTTCCAGGTTTTGCTATTGTGAATAGTTGCTGTGAACATTCTAATTATGCATGTCTTGTACATGCGAATGTTTCTCTTCGTGTATATGTAAGAGCAAAATCCCTGGGTAATAGAATATGGGATTATTCATGTTGTGGAAATTATGTCTGACATTTTTTCCTACCTTTAATGAACAAAAGGCTCCATACTTTCCAGCACTTGGTATTATCAGACTTTAAATTGTTTCATCTGAAATGGCTATAGAATGGTATTTCATTTTTTATTGCATTTCTCTGATCACTTTTGATAGTTTCTTCACTTTTTAAAAAATAAATCTTCACCTGAGGATATGTTTTTCATTGATTTTGGAGAGAGAGAAAGGAAAGGGAAAAGGGAAAGGGAAAGAGAGAGGAAGAGAGGAAGAGAAAGAGGGGGGCCAAAACAGAGAAGGGGAGAAACTGAGGTGTAGGGGAAAAGGGAGAAGGGTGAAGAAGGAGGTTGGAAGAGGGAGGAAGGGAGGAAGGAAAGACTTCAATGTGATGGAGAAACAACAATAGTTGCCTCTAGCTAAGCAACACTGGCCAGGGCTCTTCACATTTATTGGACTTTGTTGTTGTTCCCTATGAAATGCTAGTTCATGTGGTGTTTTTTCCTTCTCCTGGATTGTTTGCTCTTTTCTTTTGGATTTTAAGTCATCCTTATATATTTTTCATACTTTCATTAGATATGTGGATTCCAAAACTCTTTAGTTTATAACTTGTTTTTTTTACTTCTTTAGAGTATTTTTTGAAGACTAAAAGTTTTTTTTAATATATTCAAATATATTTCATTTTATAGTCAACACTTGTGTCTTTAAGGAATCATTTGCCTCTTTTTTCTCATTTTATATGCCAATATCTGTTAACATTACAGCCGACATTTATTTAAAAGCCTGAGATTGCAGTGGTAGGACAACACAGAAGGAAGAAGATAGTTTAAGAAAATGAAAGCAGAGGAGAGAATACCAGTGGTACTATATAACTACTGTAAGTCAATATACCAATGTATATAACTACTCATTACCCATCAAATCCCAGTAGAAAATAAGCCTTTGTTTATTTCCCTTGCTGGGTTCACATTTATGCTTTAAACTCATATAGCTGAGGTAGGGTTTACTGGTTTACTAGCATGATTTTTCCCTAAACTCTCATCAGCCTATATTGAATGATTTACCTTTTCTCTGGATTTTATATTAACATTTTTTATATAATGATTGTGGGTGAGAAAATGATCATAACCTTCGTGATGCACTGAGATTTTTAAAGGATGTTATATGGATGTTATTTATATTAGAAATTTTTATATTCTTAAACTTTAAAATAGTTGGAGTAAAGCCTAAAGCCATATATGTAAGCTTAACCTAAATAAATTTGTATGGTCCTAGCTGGTTTGGTTCAATGGATAGAGCATCGGCCTGCGGACTGAAGAGTCCCAGGTTCGATTCCAGCCAAGGGCACATGCCTGGGTTGCAGGCTCAATCTCCATTAAGGGGAGTGCAGAAGGCAGCCAAACAATGATTCTCTCTCATCATTGATGTTTCTGTCTCTCTTCCTCTGTAAAATCAATATAACCTATTTTTTTTAATTGTATGAAAGCATTCTGTAATAAAACATTTTCAAAAATTTTTTCTGTACCCTCTTTTGAAATTTTAAAAAATTACTTCACTTAAATGCTCTTCTGCTATTTATTGAGTTTATCAACATTAGTATGATAATTACACATATCTCCTGTCACTTCTATATACAGGCAGTCCTTGGGTTATGACAGACTCGTTGGATGTCGTTTTGTGGTTACATCACCACCTCCCATTTATTTATAATTTAAAAAGTTTCAACATTTTGATGTATGTACATATATGCTTTATGTTTTTTATTATTTATTTACCACAAGTAAAGGTCAGGAATTAGCTTTCTTATATATTTTTTTACTGTTTCACTTCATTGCTGCTGTGTATGTGCTCCATATGAGTGACATAGGTGCTTATGTAGGTGGGTTCCAACTTACGGCGAAAATTGCGTTACATCATGCCATAGGAACCTGAGAACCTACTGTGTACACTCTGTTCTCTAGCAGATTTGAATTCTGCAATCTCCCTACCCTCCAGTGCGCATGCACTCATACGCACCATGCTCTTTTATAGCCATTTTTTTATATCTTATTTCTGCTGGAGGGAAAGCATTTACAGAGAACCCATGCTTTATCAATAAGGGTATGATTGTTGCCATCACAAAAATAACTTGGATTTATGTAGTGCTTTATCCATTGTTTTTTATATACATTTTCTCAATTTAAATCTCTATCTGAAACTTGATTTGCAGGGCAGATTATAGTCCTACTTTAGGCTGTGCTAATATTGAGGCTTAAAGACAAAAATCAGGGACTTTTCTGGTACATTAAGATGCTTAGTAAGTATTAGTTGGATGGATGAATGATTGGCTAGTTCTTCTCACCATAATGTCCTTTGGGATTACAACATAACTTCACATTGAGCTATGGCTCAGAAGAAGTCCTGATATGTAGTAGAAACTAGAACATTTATTGACTATGCTTTTGCTGCTGGCTATAACGAACCAGCTGGTCTGGATCAGCCTTCCTGCCATAAAAGAACTTGATATGAGGCTATTCTTTTACGTTTTGGGGAAGAGACCTCTGATCTTAAAATTCATGAAATGATCCCCATGATTGTCCCTATTTTTGCCTGACGACAATTTCTTGACCTGGAATCCATGTAGAGCATGGTGGCCTAACTTTGCTTAGCTCAGAATTTAGGACAGTTAAAATGACTAGAACCTTCTAGGCAGGACAGTGGAGAAGAAGAATTTGTGTAAGGGGTTTCCAAATGCTTGTGTGGGGGGGGGGGGGGGGGGGCGGGGGAAGGGGAGGTCCCTGTGAATTTGTGGCCGAGGGTTGGGCTGTCAATAAATTAGAAAGATGAAGGCTTACCATAGTGGCTGCCCCAGGGTTGGGTATGAGTAGAAATACTAGAGTTTGTACAGCTGGGGGTTATTAAAGTTCTGGTCCAGCCAGAATTGAGAGACTCCTGGCATTTGGGTAAAGCAGGGATTGACAAACTTTGTCTTTACCGTTTTATTGAAAACATCCATGCTCATTCATTTGCGTATTGTCTGGTTACAGTGGCTAAGTTCAGTAGTTGCCCTGGAGACTTAGGGCCTGTAAGCCTACAATATTTACTATTTGGCCCTTTAAGAAAAATTTTTGTAACTTCTCCCCTAGAGTAAAGCCTATTCTAGACCTTCCTTCCCATCACAAAGCTTATAATGAAATCTTGACAAAATCTGCACAGGAGATAATTTGGAAATTGAGTTTTGTCAGAGATTTTTGAGAAATAAGTCTTTCCATAGATCTCTCCTAATGTAAGTATTACTTGGAGTTTTTCCTTAAAATTAGAACATTTCTGGGGGCGGTATTACCTCCTACAGCGCTTTGGGACCTTCATAACAATGACAGTGACCTTAGCCTGCAGGCTAACACTTTGAACGTCTTATGTTATAACTCTTGGTTAATTCTATGTAAGGATAAATCTCATTCCACTTGAAATAGAAAGACAAACTTATAATCTTCTTTGATGGGGGAACTTTCTTGTATCTTCTATCCAGTATCAATATTTATTATACTTTGAAAAATTTGCTAATCCCTGAAGGTTAAGACCAGAGCTGAAGTATATTGCTTAAGAGGCCAGGGTTCCATTTGTTTCTATTTTACACACTTGGACTTAATTATTAAAATACTTTGAAATACAAATTGTTTCAGGCATATAGACAAAATAGGATATATTAAATAACTGTACTCACCACACATTTTTCACATGCTATCATTTTGCCAAATTTGCTTTAGATTTTTTTCTAAGAAACTAGAGGCCCAGTGTACCCTCTCCAAGCTGGGATCCTTAGGGGATGTCTGATTGCCCGGCCACCCCCAACTTCCCTGATGATTTAGGCCTGATCCTGCAGTTGGAAATACCTTTCACAATCAGGGACTGCTGGCTCCTAACCACTCGCCTGCCTGCCAGCCTGATAGCCCCCTAACCACTCCCCTGCTGGCCTGATTGACGCCTAACTGCTCTCCTGCTGGCATGATCATTCCCAACTGCCCTCCCCTTCCGGCCTGACCACCCCTAACTCCCTTCCCCTGCAGGCTCAGGGACTGGAGGACTCTAGTTGAATGAGGCGGGGCTGAGAGGACTGGGGGACTGCAGCTGGATGAGGTGTGTGGCGCTGCCCCTAGTGGGGCTGAGGGGACTGGATGCCACCATTTTGTACAAGGCTTTGGGTGCTGCCATATTTTGAGGGTAAGGCAGTCAATTAGCATATTCCCTCTTTATTGGCTGTGGGCACCGCCATCTTGTGAGGGTGTGATGGCCAATTAGAATATTCCTCCTTTATTTGTAGCTCAAATATGTACCATGAGTGTGTATTCCTCCCTGTTAAGTTTTTGTCACTACCTTGAATATTTTTAGACTGAAAAGTGTTTATATCCATAAATTATAGGTAGTATTTTGTGTAATAAGCTTATATAAATGACACCACACTACATTTTATTCTGCAGCTAGCTTTTTTTTTCTTTTTTTTTTCTTTTTTATTGATTTCAGAGAGGAAGGGAGAAATAGAAACATCAATGATGAGAGAGTCATTGATCTACTGCCTCTTGCATGCTCCCTACTGGGTATTGAGACTGCAACCCAGGCATGTGCCCTTGACTGGAGCCAAATCTGGGACCCTCAGTCTGCAGGCCAATGGTGAAATATATCACTGTAATTCATTAACTGCACAATTTATGTCTCCTCTTGATGGACATTTAGGCTTACAGTATTTTGTTAATGAACAGTGCTTCAGTGAATATTGGGGATATTTGGCTTACTGTGTTTATGTGTTGGGAGTTTCTCTGGGAACTTCTTTTTTTGCCAGTGGCCATTTGGATAGTTATAGCATCATTTGAGGGCCATCCAAAATTATCAACTTAAAAATTAGCTTGCTACATTTGGTCAAACATTTAATTAACTCATCCTTAATCTCTTGGCAGGGCAGGATCAAATGATTTAGTGGTCCTTATACTGCCCACAGGCTGGACGTTCCTCATCCCTGCTCTAGACAGTATAACCAGAAAGAGTATTGTTGCTTTTAGGACATCCACATCTTGGACTATTATTTATTACTAAACTAGAGGCCCAGTGCATGAAATTCATGCATTGGTGGGGGTTGTCCCTCAGCCCAGCCTGCACCCACTCCCAATCTGGGACCCCTTGGGAGTTTGACATCCCTCTCATAATCTAGGACTGCTGGCTCCCAACCACTTACCAGCCTGATCACCTCCTAACGACTCTCCTGACAGCCTAATCAACGGACGCCTAACTGCTCCCCTTCTGGCCTGATTGCCCCCAACTGCCCTCCCTGCTGGCCCAGTAACCTCCAGCTGCCCTTCCCTGCGGGCCCAGTCGCCCCAACTGCCCTCTCCTGCCAGTCCGGTGGCCCCCAACTGCCTTCCCCTGCTGGCCCAGTCGCCCTCCACCTTACCTCCCCTGCTGACCTGATTGCCCCTAACTGCTCTCCCCTGCAGGCCTGATCACCCACAACTACCCTCCCCTGCTGGCCATCTTGTAGTGGCCATCTTTCACCACATGAGGGTGGCCATCTTGTGCAAGGGTATGAGGGTCAATTTGCATATTACCTCTTTTATTATGTAAGATTGTTCCCCACGAGGTTTTTATCCTTTTATAATTGCTCCTGTTTTGTTTTTGTGCAGTTACATATGGATTCTCTAAAAGAGAATGTGCCCAAAGAAAATATGACATATGAGCCATCTCATTTTACTATAGATGAATTGGAAGTTGTATGGTTAGATTCTTGGTAAATTTGTTCTTGTTTGAAAACCTTCTTAGGAAATGTTCAAATATATAAGGAGAGTGAACTGTGAAGCATCCATTTTCAGTAGTTATCAACATACGTTCAGAATTATTTTACTCTCCCTCTTATCCTTAACTAAGTTATTTTAAAGAAATCTCAGATTTTGATGTAATTTCATCTCTAAATAATTTAGCATGTGTCTCTAAAAAATATGAATACCCTCCTCAAAAGTCCAGTATTACCCTTTAGAAATAATTCCATGTTTTCAATATTCAGTGTTCAAATTCCTCAGTTATCTGGTTTTTAATTTTATTTATAATATTTAAAATTTCACATTATAAAAAACAAATACTTTTAAGGAATAAATTTAATATGTCTTATATAAAATGAATCCATAGATTCTGGCTTATCATAGAATCATGTTTAAACAGGCAATACCTAAAAAGTAATCTAGGTATATAATCTAACCCTTTTATTTTTTTATAAGTGAAGGAATTGAGGCTCGGAGAGGTTGACATTTTTTCAGAATTGGCCAGCTCAGTCATAGCAGAGCTGGAAGTAGAATGCAGATCTTCTGACCCTAAAACCATTGTTCTTATACTAATTACATTGTATTGTCTATTTCATATTTCTCTTTAAGCCCATTACCTCTGTCACTTTTCTAAATTTAGCATGTAAGTATTTTTTTTTCCAGTGGCTTTTCATAAATATCAGTAGTACTAATCTTCTGATTTACATTAGGGTAAATTTTAAAAGGAGTTTGTGAAAGGGTTGAATTATAATATCAACACTTGTGCCAAAGATATTGAGCTGTTTTGAAAAGCTACTTGTCTTTTCTGACCTAGATACAGTTTCCAACTGTGACAGAGGATGCCAGAGGGAGGAGAATGAGTGTTGGCAAGAGTCTGGAAATTAAATTATTATTTTACTGAAGAATCTAATATATTTCTTAGTTTTTAGCACTGTTATGTATGAAACATTTTTTACATTGACATAGTACTTGAATTAGTGCATTTTCTTTGCTGTCAGAAATTAATTTGCCAAGGTGAGAACAAAATTACTTCTGTTTATTTCAAAATTGGTGATTTTGAACAGCACTGCTTGTTTATAACTAGATTTTAGGTTCTGTGGTTGTTTTGCAATCTTAATCTATCTCCAGAATGGTTTCTTTGCCATTCTTTGTAGAGTGGCACCAAAAAGTCTTGAGAATCAGATACACCATGGGAAACTTGTTTTACCGAGGTGCCGGTTTAAAGCCTTTGGTGCTAAGTGTGTTGCAGTGAGGCACAGAAGGACAGAGAATACTTGAATACTTAACTGTTTCTGGACACATTACCCCATTTTCCTTTTGATCAGAATTGTCACAAGATCTGTAAGTTCTAAAGATAGTCTGATGACTTCCATCATAGCCTTTTAATGAAAAGAAAATAAATTACTATAGAAGCATGTACAGTTTAGGTGGTATTTCATATCTAATTATGATTTAAAGGACTCTATCTCAAGTTGAGCTTTTAAATATTACTGTGCAA
Organism: Lasiurus cinereus; assembly: GCA_011751065.1. Taxonomy (NCBI): domain Eukaryota; kingdom Metazoa; phylum Chordata; class Mammalia; order Chiroptera; family Vespertilionidae; genus Lasiurus; species Lasiurus cinereus. Next base: position 7,191,517 of record JAAGEH010000124.1, on the reverse strand, counting down.
AAATTAAATATATATCTGCTCTTTGATTTGCTTATGGAGATAGTGAATTGTAAAATGTGGAGAATGTGAATTGTGAAATATGCTAGAGATCCAACCCCAGTTCTAGGGATAGCTATGCCTGGGTGTGATCATGGACAAATCATTTATCACCTTGTTAGATTTGTGCTTTCATATTTTAAAAGATTATAGGAAATTTATACTAATTTTTTTTACTACTTTGCAGGGCTGCTGTAAGCATTAAGATGTGTATGAGAAAATCTGCTTAAGTTTCTTCTTTGTGCCAGGTATTTTTCTAGGTGTACAAAGCAAAGAGTATGCAAAAATCTCATGTTATATCTTATGGAAAGAAATAGAATAGGGTTAGAAGTGTGCAGGAGCATTGCTGTTTATAGGGTGGTCAGAGATGGGCTCTAGAGAGGTGACATTTGAGCAGACACCTGAAGAAATAAGAGGAATTATGTGGATATCTGGGGTAAACTAGCAAGCGTAAAGCCTCCGAGATGGGAGTATGAGCAAATTGTTTGAGAAATATCAAGGATACTAATGTGGGTGGAACACAGTAAAACACTGAAGAGATTAAGTGTGAGGGCTAAGTCCTAAAGCACGCTAGCATTTATTTAGAGGGCATGGAAATAAAAATAAAAGGAGATAGTAGAATAATTTATGAAGCAGGCGTACAGTGTGGAAGCCAAGGGAAGTGTTCAATAGGGCGCAGTGGACTGTGTGACCTATTGCTAAGAAAGCAACTAAAATGGGGACTGAGAATTGTTCACAGCAGTAAATACCATGGAAGTCCTACAGGATCTTGACAAGAGTTGTTCATTGGAGCTTCAGAGTGAGAGGCTGATTGGGGTAAATGGAAGGGAGAGAAAATGGAAAACAAAAGTATAAAACCCAAAGAATTATGTATTTCCTAAAAGGAGCAGATAATCAGACTACAAGGAGGCAAGAGATCAAGGAAAGTTATTCCAGGGAAGGAGGAGTGATTACTGGAGTGATATCCTTGAGTAGTCTTTGAGTTGAGAGGTTTGGATCAGATAGGAATTGGAACAATTCATTCATAATAAGCAAGAATTGTAGAAAATATGGGAAAAGATGTAGCGAGATTGGAATTTTGATTGAAATAGAAAGCAGATGAGTGGAATGTGAGGCTATGGGAAGCATGTATAGAGACAAGAGATGTAAAATAATCATTAGGAAAGTGGGAAAGTGACTGAAATATTTGCCTTCTTCCCCCCTCCCCTCCTCTCTCTCCCCCAGTGGGGCTCCTTGGATATTGCAGGATGTTTAACATCCCAGGGTACAAATGCCAGGATTATCATGTGACAAACAGAAAACTCCACCTCACGTTTTCAATTACTCAAGGTTGCAGTACCACCACTATTTGAAAACTTTTAATTAGTGGATGATGAATTTAGGGAAAAGATCAAATAGCATAGTTGTGTGATTCTACCCCTTCCTGTCCCATTCTGTTGTCTAGGGTTACTGCTGTGGGTTGGTTGGGTTTTTTTCAGAAGAGGATAACAAAGGGAACTGCTGGTGTGAATGATAAATGGTGAATTGTGTGATTTCAGTTGGATGAGGACAGAATTGAAGGCATGAAAAGGGTGAGGGATTGTGAAAGGTGGTAGGATTAATAGGTTAAGGCCCTGGTGAGGAGTGAGCATCTAAGGGAGGAAAGCAACTAAGAACATTGGAGGAAAGGACTACAAGGAATGAGAAGGCCAGAATTTTAGAAGGGTCATATATGTGTTTACTGAAATTACTAAGAATAATGCCAGAAGCAGAGGGGAACATGTGAACTAAATAATAAAGTCCTGAAGGAATTAGGGTTTGAGGGATTAATCCAAGATGGGTAAATTAAGTAAATACTGGAATTTGTGCTTACAGAGGAAAGGTCAGATAATCCCTGTAGGTCACAGTGATAATGATTGCCATGGAAATATATGGGAAAAGATGGTGGCCTTTCATATGAACTTTCTTAGGTTCTGCAGTTTCACCATCTCTAAGGAAAGATAAATCTGGAGTTGAATTTAGATTTTTATTGACCTTTTGAGTGTGTGGAGCATTGTAATAAGAGCTGTGGAGGTAAAGGTAAGTCATTTCATTAAGGAGCTTATGATAAAAAATAACTAAAACTGAGTAATAGAAATGTCATAAAACAACTTGAAGAAGTGCTAGATAGTTCAGAAGGAAGAAATTATATTTCGCTCAAGTATTAGCTCCATGGTCGGCAAACTGCTGCTCGAGAGCCACATGTGGCTCTTTGGCCCCTTGAGTGTGGCTCTTCCACAAAATACCATGGCCTGGGCAAGTCTATTTTGAAGAAGTGGCGTTAAAAGTTTAAGTTTAAAAAAATTTGGTTCTCAAAAGAAATTTCAGTCGTTGTAATGTTGATATTTTGCTCTGTTAACTAATGAGTTTGCCGACCACTGTATTAGGTAAAGCTTTCCTGGAGAAGTAAATTTGAGAATGATGTTTAATGACTAAATCAATGACAAATAATAATGGTCCATCTGGTAAGTAAATGGTTGAACTTAAAGCTTAGCAGTAGCACATTGCAAGATATTCCAGGGAAGAATCATTATTCCCATTGCAGCTAGGACTACAGAAGTCAGAGAACTGCCAGGGGAAAAATTACATTAGTTTTGTTTATGGGGAATGCCACACTGAATATCTTTTTTTGAAAAATATATTTTATTGATTCTCTTACAGAGGGGAAAGGAGAGGGATAGAGAGAAACATCGATGAGAGAGAAACATCTATCAGTTGCTTCCTGCACGCCCCCAACTGGGGATGTACCCGCAACCAAGGTACATGCCTTTGACCAGAATCGAACCCAGGACTCTTCAGTCCACAGGCCGACACTCTCTCCACTGAGCCACACGGTTAGGGCCACACTGAATATCTTGAGTGGAATGCCAGTTGCTGAGGTAATGAATTTAGTCATTGAAGACTTTTACCTGATGTTCTTGAGGTAAAATTTTCTCCAGAATTGACTTGAAGTGGGGTTAGATAGTATAGCAGAGGGAAAAAGTTGTGTAAATGGCAGAACTACTTTACACAATAGTATATAAACATCCTTAGTAAAATGAGGACTAAAACTCAGGATTTTCATTTGCATGATGTATCCCCTTTCCGTTTTGTGTGTGTGTATGTGTCTTAATTCAAGGAGCTTGCCTCATAAGTTTCAAAATAGCAGTCTTAGTTTTACTCCTACCTCTCAAGCCACTCTTGTTACAGTGCTTATGTCTGTTCTGGCTTTCCCATTCACTGGTACAACTACTTCCTTGTACCTAATTTACATGCTACCTATATGCTGAAAAGTGCCTAATTTATATCCTAATCTAGTTACCTACTTGGATATCTAATAAATGTCTCAAGTTTAGCATAGTGAAAGTGGAATGCTTGTCTTAGTCCCAAAGCCTGCTCTCCTTGCACCTTCCCTAACTTGATTGCTTAGGCTGAAAACCTTGAAGTCGCTCCTGATACCTCCAGTTCATTCACACTGCACATCCATTCTGCTAGGATGTCCTGTCATCTTACCTTCAGAATATATAAAGAATCTGATTACTAAGCTTTCTATGTAACCTCTTTCCTTCCACGCTCATTCTTTCTCTATATTTCAACATAGAAATCATAGTGACCTTTTAAAAACATTAGTCAGATATTGTTACTTCTCTGCTTAAAACCTTGTAAAGGGCTTCCCTGTCATACAAAGTAATGTATGTCTTTAAAGTTAGGATTTGCAAACTATGACCCATGGGCCATATTTAGCCTACTGCCTGTTTTTTTTTTTTGTATGACCTGTAGACTAATATGTTTTTAAATGGTTAAAAAAATTGATACTTTGTGACGAACATTATATGAAATTGACATTTGATTGCCTTTAAATAAAGTTTTATTGGGACATAATCTTACTCATTTATTCATATGTTGTCTATGGCTATCTTTGTACTACAATGGCATTTGAATAGTAGAGACCTTATGGCTCCAAAGCCTAAAGTATTTGTTGTCTGGTCCTTTATATTTTTTTATTTTTGTTTTTATTTTTAAATTTAATAAATCTTTATTGTTCAGATTATTACAATTTTTCCTTTCCCCCACCCCCATAGATCTCCTTCACCCGGTTCCTACCCCACCCTCTGTCCTTACCTGCTCCCCCACTGTCCTCATTATAGGTGTACGATTTTTGTCCAGTCTCTTCCCACACCTCCCTCACCCCCTTCCTCTCGAGAATTGTCAGTCCACTCCCTTTCTATGCCCTTGATTCTGTTATATTCACCAGATTATTCTGTTCATCAGATTTTTTATTCACTTGATTTTTAGATTCACTTGTTGATAGATATGTATTTGTTCATAGTTTTTATCTTTACCTTTTTCTTCTTCCTCTTCTTAAAGAATACCTTTCAGCATTTCATATAATACTGGTTTGGTGCTGATGAACTACTTTAGCTTTTTTTTATCTGTGAAGCTCTTTATCTGCCTTCAATTCTGAATGATAGCTTTGCTGGGTAGAGTAATCTTGGTTGTAGCTTCTTGCAATTCATTACTTTGAATATTTCTTGCCACTCCCATCTGGCCTGCATAGTTTCTGTTGAGAAATCAGCTGACAGTTGTATTGGGTGCTCCCTTGTAGATTATTAACTGTTTTTCTCTTGCTTTTAATATTCTCTCTCTGTCTTTTGCTCTTGGCATTTTAATTATGATCTGTGTTGGTATGATCCTCTTTGGATTTCTTTTGTTTGGGGTTGTTTGTGCTTCCTGGACTTGTAAGTCTATTTTTTACAGGTGGGGGAAGGTTTCAGTCATTATTTCTTCAAAGAGGTTTTTAGTATCTTGCTCACTCTTCTTCTGGCATCCCCATAATTCGGATGTTGGTATGCTTGAAGTTGTCTCAGAGGCTCCTTACACTATCTTCAAATTTTTGGATTCTTTTTTTTTCTTTTTTCTTTTCCAGTTGAGTGTGTTTTGCTTCTTTGTATTTCGAATCTTTGACTTGATTCTTGCAATCTTCTAGTATGCTATTAAGTCTCTGTATAATATTTTTTTATTTCAGTCAGTGTCTTTTCAATTTCTAGTTGGTCTTTTTTCATATCCTTGAGGGCCTTGCTAAATTTATTCATCTTTTCTAGGAAATTCTTGAAAAACTTTAACCGTGGTTTTGAACTCTATATCCAGTTGTTTGCTTTCCTCCATTTCTTTCATTGGTGATGTTTCTTTGTCCTCTGCATTTTCGCTGCTTCCCTGAGTTGGTAGAGTAGCTTTGTGTGCTAGGTGTCCTATAGGGCCCCGTGGCTCCGCCTTCCCAGTTACCTGAGGCGGACACTCTTGGTGCATCCTTTTGTGGACTGTGCACAGCCTTGTTGTAGTTAAGTCTTGATTGTTGTTGGTATCACTGGGAGGAATTGACCTCCAAGCCAATTGGCTGTAAGGATCAGCTGTGTCTACACTGGGAGAACTTCTGTGTTCTCCCTTATGAGACAAGACTTGCAAAATTGCAAAAGCCTCTGTGCTCAGCTTGGATGGGGTGGAGTCTCAGGGTGGAGCAGACAGCCTTGGCTTCCTGCCAGCCCTACCCTGTGCGGCCTCTGGGTCTCAGTGTCCCTCGGTAATCACTGCAAGCACCTCTGAGAGAAAGCTGCCTTCGAGTTTCACCTGCTGCCAGACAGTCCAGTTTCTCCCCAAATGAGTCTGGGTTCCCAGAGTCTCACCCGGAACTGGAATTCAGCATAGTCGGGAGCTTCCATCTCCCTCCTGCTTGAGAAAGCCAGGACACTCAGCAGTCAGTCCTATTTGTGCTCACGTGTCTCTGGACCTCTGCCTTTCGCAGCTCCCCTGAGTCTGTGTGCTTTTCTCTTTTCCTAACAGTCCAGATCGCCCCAAATGAGTCTAGGTTCCCAGAGTCTCGCCCAGACCTGGAGTACAACGCAGTCAGGGGCTTCCATCTCCCTCCTGCTTGAGAAAGGAAGCCATGCACTCAGCTGCCAGTCCTTTCTGCACACGCGTGCGTGTCTCCGTACCTCAGCCTTTTGCAGCTCCTTTGAGTCTCAGTGAGCTTTTCTCTTTCCTTCCAGTTGTAGAATTTCCACTCAGCCAGCTTTCCTGTGGTTCTGGATGGTGTCCATTTTGTCTTTTAGTTGTAGATTTAAATTGTTCTGTGAGGCAGCAGTTTAGGTGTTTACCTATTCCACTCTCTTGGTTTCTCTATTGTCTGGGTCCTTTAAAGAAAAAGTTTGCCAACCTCTCTCCTGTATGATCTGGTCCCTCACTACCACCCCTCTGTCCTTGAAGCTCTTCTCTCTCACACTCATATTACTCCAGCCCTCCAACCACATTGGCCTCCTTGTTGTTCCTCTACCTAACCAGGCACAGTCTTCCTGGCAGGACTGATCATTCCATAGAAATCTGCATGACTAACTTCCTCCCCACAACAAATCTTTGCTCAGGTGTCACCTTTTCAATGAGGACTGACCATCTGTTTAAATTGCATCCCCCCTCTCCAGTACTTGCGCCGTCACCTTCTCTCTCTCCATACTTTCTAACATATTATTTAACTTGTATATTTTTACATTTATTGGTTTTGGCTGTATTCTCCTCTCTGAACTTGAGCCACAAGAACAGGATTTTAGTCTCTTGTTCACTGATATATCCTAAGTGCCTAGAACAGTGGCTGAAATATTATAGGTGCTCAATAAAGACATATTATGATGCATTTAATTTTTGTTTCTTTGACCAAATGAGCAATCTAACCAAATGAGTGATCTTGCTAGCTGATCCCAACTGTTGTGTTAGGAATTGGGAAGACCTAGTGTGCCTTTATTTCAGTGAGATGTATTTTCCTGTTACTACTTTCTTTGATGGGTGACTTGATAACATCTTTTCCATTTTGCTCACAGACAGTAAGTATTTAAAAAGCATTCTAGTTCTGCTTAGCCAGTTCTTACAGTACATTTCCTGTCAGGATTGTAGCCATTGTACCACCTTGTTTAAGCTGTTAATTGAAAAAAGGATCTTTTGCCCCAAGCCCAATGTTGCAGTGCTGCTGGTGGTGTGGTGAGAGAGCACTTGTCCATCACTGTATGTTTTGGGGTGGGAATGAATAGCTGGATTTTTGAGTTTCACCATGTAGAAGGGAGTTCTGAATTTATATGTAGTATTTGCTCTTCTCTTAGTGTGTCTGAATTGATCCGTCTTTGTGTCCCATGTACTACAAGGCATAATGCTAGGTCCAGAATAGGTAATTAATTAGTATCTATATATAAAAAACCTAAGCGACCCAACGACTGGTCGACCGGTTGCTATGACACACACTGACAACCAGTGGACAGATGCTCAACACACAGGATCAGGCTCCCTCCTGTCTGGATTGGGCCTACAGGGATCGGGCTGAAACCGGCTACCTGACATCCCCCAAGGGGACCTGGATTGTGAGAGGGTACAGGTCAGGGCGAGGGACCCCGTGCACTGGGCTTTTAGTTTACTTATAATCTCACATAATTTAGGATGAGCCTCTTGTCCTATCAGTAAGGTATCTTTTTCTAATTTTATCTTGTTCATCTTTAATATAGTAGAAATGTGATTGTTCTTTCATAATGGAGAAGTATAATCTGGATATTTTATTTTTACGTAACTTCTTTTGGTGAAGTTGCATATGTTAGTATTAACAAAATGTAAAGTTTTCTATTGTTACTCTTTTGAAAGTAAGCAATTTCCTGAATTCTGTACATTACATGGAATCTTTCAAGAAAGTAAATATCCTATGTAATAAAGAGCTAATATGCAAATGGTTATCATGCCCTTACATCGTAACTCTGTAATGGCTCAAACATTCAACACTGGGGAGAGAAGGATGGGGACTAGCAAGGCACAAGTGAACTCATGAGAGAGAAATGAGGACCAGCCAGGCTTTAGCTCAGGAGAAGGACAAGCCACTTGCCCTGGGGTCCCAGGCACCAGCGGCTGCCCCTGCAGCCCGGGAGAGGGACAAGCCACCTGCCCTACGGTCCTGTGTGCCTGTGGCTGTGCCCCGGGTGAAGCCACCTACCCACAGTCCTCTGCGGCTGCCACCAGCCCAGTGAAGCTGGTTCGGGTGTTTGGTGTCTGTGACTAGCCAGAGGAGGGAATCCTGGGTCCCAGTTATGGGGTGAGGCAGAGGTGGTTAGGTATAATCAGGCCAGCAGGGGAGCTAATAGGGGCGGTCAGGCAGTAGGGGAGTAATTAGGGATGATCAAGCAGGCAGGCAAAAGGGGTTAGGGACGATAAGGCAGGAAGCAGGCAAGTGGTTAAGAGCCAATGGTCCCGGATTGCAAGAGGCAATCAGACATCCCCCAAGGGGTCCCAGATTGGAGAGGGTGCAGGTCAAGCTGAGCCCCCCCCCCTTCCCCGCATGAATTTCCTGCACCAGGCCTCTAATATTTAAATAATTTCTTGCCTTTTAATTGCATTTCAGAAAAATTTCCAAATATTTGACTAAGTTTAAATATAGACAGCATAGTTATTCTTCAGTTTTGAGATTTGCCTGTAAGAAAAGGGTCTAATGTTCATACATACAATAACCTAGCTTTGTAGTCTCGTAGCCTGACATCTAAAACCTTTCACCTTTTAAGGTCAGTTGCAAAAGACATAAAACATTACCAAAAGTGTGATTAATGAAAAAAAAGTTGATAAGTTGGGGGATATATAAAACTTTTGGTCTGTTAAAGATGAGAGTCACTGTTAAGAGGATGACAAGACAAGTCAGAGATAAGGAGAAAATCTTTGCGAAACACATTTGGTAAAGGACTGGTATCCAAAATATTCTAAGTCTTCTTATAACTAAACAAGAAAACAGACAATCCAATTAAAATGTGTAGAAGATGTGAACAGATACCTTACCAGAGAAGATATGCACATGGCAAGTAGGCGTATGAAAAGATGCTCCCCATCATCTGTCATCAGGGAATTTCAAACTAAAACTACAATGAGATACTATTACACTTCTATTAGAATGACTCAAGTCCAAAACTTTGACACCACCATATGCTGTGAGGGTGTGGAGCTACAGGAACTCTCATTCATTGCTGGTGAGAATGCAAAATAGCATAGCCATTTTGGATGAAAGACAGTCTGGAAGTTTCTTACAAAGCTAAACATAGTCTTACCATATGATCTCATGTTTGTGCCCAAATGGGTTGAAAACATGTCTACCCAAAAACCTGCACACGAATATTAATAGCAGTTTTATTCATTACTGCCAAAACTTGGAAGCAACAAGATGCCTTCAGTAGGTGAATGGATAAACAAACTGGTATTTCCAGACAATGGACTATTATTCAGTGATTTTAAAAAGTGACATGGAGGGATCGTAAATGCCTGTCTGAAAAGACTGCATACTTCAGCTATATAATTTTTTGGAAAAGGGGCTTGAATAGGTGGAGCACAGGATTTTTTAGGGCTATGAAACCGTTCTGATTCAGTAATGGTGGATGCATGTCCTTAAGCATTTGTCAAAACTATAGAATATGCAGCACAAAGCATGAACCCCAAGTAAACTGTGGACTTTAGTTAATATTGGATTAACATTGGTTCATTAATTATAACAAATGGACCACACTAATGCAAGATATTAATAGGGAAGGTGTTTGTGTGGTGGAGAGAATGGGAACATGGGATTCTCTCTACTTTCCACTCATTTTTTGTTGTTGTTGTAACCTGTTCTTTAAAAAATGTTTGAGAAAACAGTACTTGATTAAAAGAAAATCATACATGTATACACATGCCTATACATATACATTCAACATGCTGTATAAAGTACTCTTATTTAACAGGTAGAGCACAGCTAATATTTTCTAAGGTGTTTTTCAGCTGTTTCTGATGTATACGTAACTTTATTTGATATTTGAGGCTTTTCTTCTCCCCTAAAGCCATATATTGAGTGTACACTATTTGGCAGATACTTTTAGGTATTTTTATGATCAATCTCATTTAGTTTGAAGTAGATACTATTCACCTCATTGCACAAGTGAGAAAGCTCTGGCTCAAAGAAGTGGAGTGGCAAAGCTGGAATAGGCATATCTCAGGTAATGCGGATTCAATTCCACACCCCTGCAGTAAAGTGAGTATCACAATAAAGTGAGTTACGATCTCTGGGCTGGTAGAGGATCTTGCCTTCATTTTTTTAAAATGGCAACATCTGTAAAGAGCAGTAAAGCGAAGTGCAGTAAAATGAGGTATGCCTGTACTTGAATCTAGAGATGTCTGACGCCAAAGCCTGTGTGCTTTGCAGCTATATGGCCTTTGTAATTACATAGCAATATTTTTTGAAATGGCTAATGTTTATCCTCTAACAAATGTGTCTTTAGAGCCAAATTATTATTGAAAGGGATTGTCTAAGTTTGAGTCTTGGTTCTGCTTTGTGATTTTAACTAGGTTATATGACCTCTTTAAGTTCTAGTTTCCTTGATATATTAGAGACAGTTGTTGAGATTGTTGTAAGGATTAAATGAGGTAATGTATGTAAAGCTCTTAAAAACAGTGCCTGGTACAGAATATGAGTTCCGTAAATGTTAGCTGTCAGCAGTGGAATAAATAGAGGAAACTGAGACCCAAGATTTACTTCGCATTTGCTTAAAATCTACCATATATAATTTAACTTTTTTTTTCAGGTGGTTATGGTAGGGAAAAAGCATTAGGCTTTATTTAGGTGCTGGACCAGGCCTTATTCTTGATTTGTTGTGTGACCTTAATGTTTCTGATTATAGTTCATTTGTAAACTGAGGGTAGGTGGAATTGGGCCAGATGATTTCCTAGTTCCTTTTACAGCACCAGCAGAATATGATTCTGAGATGCACTGCTTTTATCACGAATTCCTGCACTATGCTGTATAACACCCTGCGGTTCTCAAAACTACTACTTAGTATATATATGTAATTATTTTTTACAGAGAGGGAGGGAGAGGATAGAGAGCCAGAAACATCGATGAGAGAGAATCATTAATCAGCTGCCTCCTGCATACCCCCCACTGGGGATATGCCCACAACCAAGGTACATCTCCTTGACTGGAATCGACCCCTGGACCCTTCAGTCCGCAGGCCGACACTCTATCAACTGAGCCAAACTAGTCAGGGCGGTTCCCAGAACTTCTTGATGCATGTATAGGGTGGTTCATCTCTGTGCTAAATGACTGAAGAGTGCTGTACTTTTTTATTGGCCATCACAACCTATCTCAGCGATTTCTTAGCATTCTTCCTGCTTTTTCTACTTTCAGTCTACTTTCTTAATATGGTTGATTGATTTATTGCCTTTACCTTTTTACAGAGTGCAGCTTGTGTGGACTATGTTTTCAGTTTTCAACTGAGCACATAGCATTCTTTTTTGGCTGCAGTATTAACAGCTAAGTATTGAATCCTTTAGCATGGAGTAGGGTTGGGAATAGGAAATCCCAAAGACTCTGCATTGTGTAGTACAATCTTTGCAGAAGGTATGGTTTTAGTGACAAGAGTCTTTGAGATGTCTTTTACCATGGATCAAGTTTTAGTGTCTTCGTTGTATAAAAGGACCCTGTGAGTTGTAGCATATGCATGTTCCCACATTACCTTAAAGTGATACGTATACATAATCAAAGTAAGTTCCATTTGTTCACTTACATAACCTTTCTGTTTGTTTTAGTCAAGCTTATTTCTGGTGGGTTTTGTAAACCAGAGTCAGGGAAGTTGGTTACAGGATATGAATAGTTTTGCATGTAGGTCACAGCTGAGTATCATCTATAATAATAAAAGTGTAAAATGCTAATTAGACCGGTCATCCTTCTGTGAGGGAAGCCTGGGTCCCGAGTGCCTGCTGGTGGCCAGAGAGAATCCTGGGTCCCAGGTGCCAGAGGGAAGCCTGTGCCGGCAGCCAGGGGAAGGAAGGCCTACTCTTGCACAAATTTTGTGCGTCGGACCTCTAGTTTGATTATAATCATGGGTGTCTTTTTTTTTCACTTGTAGTATTTGGAAAAGTTAGATGTCACATCTGTAACTTTCCTGGTCCCTCCAAATTTAAAAAAGGTGCTTTTTTTTCTTTTTTTCCGTAAGGCAGTAACTGGTGGACTATATTAGGAAACTTACAAAAAGAACAAGAAGTGAGGTTCTTTATTTAAAGGACATTTAAAGAAAAGATACTGAAAATCAAAGCTATTTCTTTGTGAGTTTATGTATTGTGTGGTAGGTATGTAAGTTACTCCTGATATGTACATAGTTAAAGCATGTGTTCTATTTTGATAGTCACTCTCTATTGTGTGTGTGTGTGTGTGTGTGTGTGTGTGTGTGTGTGTGTGTGTTTAAGTAGCTGGCTTATAATATACTGGTGGCCCAGTGCATGAAATTCGTGCATGGAAGGGGGTGTCCCTTAGCCCGGCCTGCACCCTCTCCAATCTGGGACCCCTTGGGGAATGTCTTGACTGCCGGATCAGGCCTGAATCGACACTCGGACATCCCTTTCACAATCCGGGATCACTGGCTCCTAACTGCTCACCTAACAGCCTGCCTGATCGCCCCTGATCCCCCCCCCACCCCCCCCCCCCACCCCCCCCCCCCCGCCAGGCAAACCCCCCCCCCAACTGCCCTCCCTTGCTGGCCTGATCGCCCCTGACTGCCTCTGCTTTGTCCAGAAGGATGTCCGGAAGGTCTTCCAGTCTAATTAGAATTAGCATATTACCGTTTTATTAGTATAGATAAGTACTCAGAAGAGTTCATTTTTATCCTATCTGGAATAAAATCTCCTAAAGGTAAAACACAGGGATGATGAGGCCTCTGGGCAGAAATATACAGTGGGATCTTGGCTAGAGTCATCCATGGGTAATGACTAGATTTAGCAGATGTTCAGGAGTTTCATATATCAGTGCATAAAAGGTTGAGGGGGAAGTAGGATCTCGCAGGAGTTAGGGGAACAGAGCCAAAATAAATAAATAAATAAATTGAATTTTTGGCCTAAAAACGATTAAAGAAAAAAACATTGGACCAACATGCTGTCTGTCTCATGGCTGTATCAAATTGAAAAAGCTCATGATTACAATCTGTGGTAGTATATTTTCAGGTGTCTTATCTACTTTTTGAATAGGTCTGATTAATGCGTTTCCAATCGAAAAATCTCAAGGTTAATTGCAACATTGTTGCCAACAATAGTACTATTACTTTTTTTTAGTTGGTGGTACTGTGATCAGGTCAACTAGCTGCCAGCCACCATTGTGTCTACCAGGAAAGGGTTGCCTTTTTGACCATCTCACTTCGACTCTTTCATGGGCCCACACCTTCAAAGGCTGTTTTAGGTTTTTGTTTGAAATGAGGTAGTTTTGTTGTAAAGATTGTTTCTTTTAGTCGATAACATGCTTATAGGCTCCACACTTAGATATGAAACTGATAGTAAATAAGCATTTTTGAAAAGTTGGTTTTATTTTCTCTTGCAGGTGTAATTCAGAGAGCAGTCTTTCAAACCTTTTGCCGTATTGACTCTGAATTGTCAGGGGACTCAGGCTTATGAGGAGGTACTGTCACATAAAACAGTGTCTGGTGAAGACAACAAGAAAAAGGGGAAAGGATCGGAAAAAGAAGCTAAAACACTGTAGAAAACCATGGTAGGTTATTATTTATGTTTCTTAATTAAGTTATAAAAGATTCCAATAGTTTAAAATTGGAAGTGTTAACAGGAAGACAAGTGAAAAACAATGGTGTTAATTTTTGGCTCTAGTGCATCAGATAAAGCACTCTACCATTTAGGCATAGATTTATTATGAGCCCTTTAAACCACAAGATGGAGCCCCATGAGCCTGCAGACTATAAATTATTAAGTACAAAGGAGGGTATGTTCATAAATAATATTTTTTAATAAAGCTGGCATTAGCAAACATACAAATGGCTAATGTGACCTTGAACTTGAAGTTGTGTAATTTTCTTTGAATTCAGTTTTTTCCCCCCATGGAAATAAAAAATTTGAATGTGTGTAACGTGTATTTAACTCAAAAAGCTGCCTTTTCCCACATGCTTTTAAAATAATACATCAGGTGTTAAGTGTAATGGGGACACTGAACTGAATATCAAGTTAATCTTGTTTTCTGTAGAAAGTTCATACTTTTGAATTTGAGATGTTAGATGAGGTCATGACCTCTGATGCCTAGTTTTTTAATTAGTAAAATGTGCTAGATTATTTTCAACTAGTATTTTGTTTCAGGAGGATGTGTGAATTTTTTTCCTTTAGTGTGTGAGAAAGGGTTTAAAAAAGTTAAGTAGGGAAAAACCACAAAAATATTAATCCCATCAGAATTTAAATACGTTTAGTAAATCTGATAGTGTTTCTTTAAGTGTTTGATTTTTTAAAAAGTTGTTGTAGGAATTATAACTTAGTTGAATTGCTCTTTAGAGAAGGAATTCTAATATTTTAGTTATGGATCGTGGGAAAAGTGCTGACTTGGGGAAAATTTTCTCTGTCTCTAGTATTATGGTGAGATATAAAAAATGACATTGACTTGTATTTCCTCCCATGTGACTTATTCAACACTTCAGCTTATTTATTATGGTCTTGATATTCTTACAATTTAAAGAAATGCTTTATATATATTGTCCTAGTTGATGGAATTTTTTTTCTAGTTTATTTTAAATTTAGATTTTCTGGTAATAGAAATTTTGTGTTTTTATATAATTTAATTGGTTGGTAGAGTCGTTTTTAATTTCTTCCATTGTTAAATCTCAGATTTGAATGAGAACTTTATTTCTTCATAGGACTTCTAATTTAATTTTTTAATACTTTAAAAATCTATTTGGAATTTATTTGGGTAAATAAGATCACCCTCCAATTTATTTATTTTATGTCATATTGTTTATTTAACACTTTCCTCCACCATTGCTTTATGTTTGTCCTATTACGTCCTGTTGGCTCTTGGACTTAACATGGGCAGTCTGTGTTATTTTTGAGACACACCAAGGGTTTGTGTTACATGGAAATCTAATTTTACTATGGTGAGGCCAGTGTGTAGGACTCAGAAATCTAAGTAATTTAGTAAATCACCATAAAACTAAATGACAGCAAAAATCCAAAGTTAGCATTTTTTCCTATCATCCAGAACAAAAATATTTTAATAGAATTTCTTCTCTGAAGAGCAACTCAACTAAGTTATAATCCCTAGAACAACCCAGCATTTCCTAATTCATTATATGGCTCTTTTATTTGTTTGTTACTTAATTTGGGATATATTGAGTAAATTTCATGAAGTGACTAAAAAGTTTGTGGCAAAAGAAACTAGTTGGAGACTGGTTGTGGACTTTAAGAAAGATATCTAAATAGACATGATGTTTTATCTAGAACAAAGAAAGCTTCTGAGATTGCTTTTAGTCCTTTTTTTAAATTTAATAACAGGGTTTCAAAGGATTACTGACCTTTTTAGTTATAGTTTGCTGCATTTTATAGGGAATAATTAATTATAGTGTACTATTGACTTACAAATTAATAGATTTTTAAAATATTGATATAAAAACAACACTGATAAAATTATAAATCTTTTATTTTGAGATAGACTTTAAACCAAATATTTACTACCTACTAGTGCATAATTTCATGTAAGTAAAGACACTGTAGCCATCCTTAAAAAAAAATAGAATACTTTTGGCTTTATGAGAATGCAGCAAGTTATCCTGGTTCATTTTGCTTTGCATTGATACAAGTGTCTTCATGGTATTTGTAAATTTGGAAATATTTAAAGGTTGTTTTTTTTTAATATATTTATTGATTTTTTTACAGAGAGGAAGGGAGAGGGATAAAGTCAGAAACATCGATGAGAGAGAGACATCGATCAGCCGCCTCCTACACGCCCCCCACTGGGGATGTGCCTGCAACCAAGTACATGCCCTTGACCGGAATCGAACCCAGGACCCTTCAGTCCGCAGGTCAAGGCTCTATCCACTGAGCCAAACCAGTTTTGGCTATTTAAAGGTTTTTGATGTGTGATTTTTTGAATGTGAAAGATCTGTTATATTTCCGTGAAATTCATCCTATTTCTAGGCTTTAATCTGTATCACTGATTTTTGAACCAGTCATTTTAATTATTGCTTTTTAAATTTTTTGTTTTAGCACAATGGCACCACCCATCCATTGTTGTAGAATGTTTTACTTTCATTGATTTTTTTTTTCCTCCTCAAAAGAGATATAAAATTATGTTCAGTATTAATACCCTATCCTTAGTGTATTTTGATTGAGAATGTGATACATTTGTAAATTAATTTGGGAAGTTGATTTCTTTAGCAATATAGGGTGGAGCAAAAGTAGGTTTACAACTGTTTATATGGAAAATAATACAATAATTAATAAATAACAATTCAAGAATAATTTCTGTTTTATGTATTCACAACTGTAAAACTATGTTGTCTCACCCTGTATGTATTTTTCTTGTTCTGGAATTTGGAATGTTCCATGTCTTTTTTAAGGATTAAAGCCTTGCACCAAAGTTTTAAAGAACAAACAGTAAAGAGTATGCTAGTGTGTCTTTAGTTCATATATAATGCTGTATCTTTGTATTATTACTGTATTATAAAATCTCCATTTTTCAAGGTACAGAAATCTCCAGCAGTTTGGAGAGATTGGGTATCATGAGTCAACATCATGCATTTATAGATACTCTCTCCAAGCTAGGAAGTGTCTATTTGTAGCAGATAATGTGTGGTATGGGTGACTTTTTCTCAAGTGGTATTGAAAATACAGATTCAGCTAAAAGGTAGCATATACATCATGCCAAGTATGATCTGGGTGAACCTTACCAAACATGAAGGAAAGATGTCTAATTTTTTGGTGTGTTCAGTAAAATGGGGTTTTCCTTCTTATTCCTGAGCAATTTTACTTTTCTCAGCATTAACTATTTCACATGATTGACAAGTAATACTATGACTTGACTTACATATATTTGTCATCCTTTTCAGGAAACTTTTTATTAATTGAGCTAATTGTTTTCTTTCTCCTTCTGACAGAGATCTATTAGATCTTTTGCCAATGATGATCGCCATGTTATGGTGAAACATTCAACAATCTATCCATCTCCAGAGGAACTTGAAGCTGTTCAGAATATGGTGTCTACTGTTGAATGTGCTCTTAAACATGTCTCAGATTGGCTGGATGAAACAAACAAAGGCACAAAAACAGAGGGGGAGACAGAAGTGAAGAAGGATGAAGCCACAGACACCTATTCCAAGTGAGTGTGGCCTGACCTTTGCGGCACTTCACTGTATTGTCAGAAAAGCCCAAGGTCCGATCCCACTGGGTTCGGCATATGATGTCCTTTGTGTTTTCTTATTTATATGAAAAGGAAGTAAGTATTTGTGGAATTTTTCTGAATTAAATTTGAAAGGAATGCAAGAGAAGAGGAGTGATTAGACCAGAAAAAGAAGGACCTGTGCAGAATGCTGTTTGAGAGTGCACCGAGCCCTTTAAAATCTTCTCTTTTTTGGAGGTTATGATATGTCATCTTTTTCATGTTTTGACTCAGCCTCCTAAATTCAGACATAAATAGTAGTGTTTTTTGGTTCTAGTGAAATCATACAATGTGATTTTTATCAGGTATTTTACAATTCTGGTATAGAAGAAAGATGCAGGAAAGTGTATTTAAAGGTATTTTTAACTGTATCTACCATGTTGATTCCCAGTGTTTTCCATATAGTAAATTCTTATTGGATATTTGTAAAATGCAAGAACTACCAGGACTCAGACCCTTCAACAATTATAACAGAGAGCTGTAAGTGTTGGAATGCTGAGAGATTAGTGAGATGAAGCTGATGATAACTAGAGTCAGATCATGACATTTTTTATGCCACGTAAAAGCTTAGAATTATTGTTTTGAGCATTATTATGACTGAAATAAGTTGTTATTGATTTTGAAAGATGAAGCTAATTTAACTACTGGATTAACTAGGATTAAGAACATTACTTTGGTTAAAACTTGTAAATTGAGAATAGAGGCTATAGAATTTTTTTTCCAGCTTTAATTCTGAATCAATGTGATAAGATAACAGTGTAAAAGTATTGATAAATTGAAAAGATAATGTAACCTTTTCATTTTCAGATCAAAGATAATCACTATCATGTTATTAGCTCATTTATTAAATTCTATGTCATAATTATGATATATTTGGTTTTCTCATGTAGACCAAATAGATCATACTTATGATATAGAATTATGCTCCTTTAAAACTGAACGTAATTCCTTGACTTAGGTTTATGGGTAATATGTACATGGTATCTAGTTGTAATCTTGTCAGCTTCAAGGTTTTGGCAGTAATTCAGTTTTTCTCACATGATGGCTTTAAAAAAGTCACTCAAATTTGGGGTTCATGTTCATCTATAAAAATAAAAGCGTAATATGCTAATTAGAACAGACATCCTTCTGGACGTCCTCTGTCCTTCCGGACGAAGTCGAGGCTGCAAGGGAAGCCTGGGTCCTGGGTGCCTGCCAGCGGCCGGAGAGAAGCCCAGGTCCTGGGTGCCAGAACGAACCCGGTGCCGGCAGCTGGAGGAAGGAAGACCTACTCTCGCACGAATTTCATGCGTGGGGCCTCTCGTTAGTGATATTATCTAACAGTCTAGTTCTGTGTATCCCAGAACTGTTCAAGTTAAATTGGCATGCACTTCCTATTTGCATTGTATTTTGGAATGCATTATGCCCTTTTAAACTTTTTTAAAATTGCAAAATACATAAAACTCACCATATTTACCATTTTTAAGTTTTCCTTTTTTAGTGGAGTTCATGCCTTCTTAATACAACATCTTCCGTTTGTTCTTCTGTCTGGATAGGCTTTTAGAAAGTGCTCTAGTAAACTTTTGCTTAACTGAATGTTTTAAAGGGTGTGTGTTTAATGTTTTTATTGGTTTCAGAGAAGAAGGGAGAGGGATAGATAGAAACATAGATAAGAGACATCTATCAGCTGTCTCAGGAGATTGAGCCCACAACCCAGCCATAAGCCCTAACCAGGACTTGAACAAGGGACCTCTTGGTTCATCGGTAGATGCTCATCTACTGAGCCATACCAACTGGGCTGTTATACAGGATTTTAAAAGATAATGTGCTCCACAAGTTCATTTGGATTTTTAAATATAGCTCCCTATGTTGATGCTCTTGATTGTAAAGTTTTTCCATTTTGTGGACTAGTCACAGGTTGAGCATTTGTCTAGGTTTCTTCCCATATGGTAGAACCCCAGTTGTGCAGAATGATTGTATCCTTATTTGTATCAGTCAGAGGCAGACACATCTCCCAAGAGCAAAGCTCTTGATAATAGATGTGTATTATGCTCCTGTTAGATGTTGAGTATGACTACTCAGGGCACAAGATAGCTGATGGTTATTAAGAGCCTTCTCTTATCAGGCAGTTTTTATTTTACCTTTTTACACACTGACTCAAAAGTCAAATTGCACAAGATCCCATTATTGGTATTATTAGGAATATTAGGATTCTGTTCTTAAGCAATTCCCTGCATTTGGGTTGCTTGCTTTACAATGCCTTCTATATTCAAATCCATTATCAACTTCAGGACTGAATTAAGAATCAGTCATGCTGTCTTCTACATGAGAAGACCAAATATATCATAATTATGATATATAATTTAATAAGTGAGCTAATAATGGCTAGTTAATAATAGCTACCATTGTACTGCATGTCAGTTACTGTACCAGATTACTTTCCACATTGTTGTAAACCTGCTAGTCTCTTATTATTACTTTCCTTATCTGCTACCATTTTATTTATGATATTTTCACTGTTTCAGATTTGCTTACTAAAAACAAGGAACTCAGAATTGTTAACAAACTTTAACTTGCTTAAAGTCACTGAATGAGTGTGTGTGGTGTTGCTAGGATTCATATTTAAATCTGTTGGACTCCAGATCTAATCTTCTTAGCATCTTTGCCTCGACTTCCTGTGACTTAAATGTGGAAGTACAGTGCTGGTTCTGGGGATCAGAAAAAAACTTTAAGAAGAAAGTAGCATGCAGTAGGTTTAGAAGATGGGTGGGGTTTGGCATAGGTAGTGAAAGTAGAAGAAAAAATAAATCTTAGCAAGGATCTAGATATGAGGGCTGAGCCGTTGTGGCTCAGTGGTTGAGCGTTGACCTATGAATCAGGAAGTCATGGTTCAAATCTTGGTCAGGGCACATGCCCAGGTTGCAGGCTCAATCCCTAGTAGGGGGTGTGCAGGAAACAGTCGATCAATCATTCTCTCACATCATTGCTGTTTTTATCTCTCTCCATCTTCCTTTCTGAAATCAGTAAAAATATATTTTAACATAAAGATCTAGGTATGAGAAAATATAGGGACTGGTGAAGGATTAATAGTTATTATTTATTGAGGTGTTAATATATGCTAGGCTCATTAATTACATTAAGTATTTTCAGTACTGGTCTCACAGGGAAGGTATTATTTCCTTTTTTTACAGATTAGAAAATAGGCTCAAAAAGTCAAGTAACTTGTAATTTATCCATGTTACACAATAGCAGAGCCAGGAATCGAACCAGGTATTCACATGGTTTTTTAAATTGCCTCTCAATATGCTAACTGTCAGAGTATGCAGTGGGTCACCAGGAAAGTAACAGAGAGAGTGCCACCATCCGTACAGTGCTTTTGGAAAATTATTCTGGTTGCAGGATACTGTGTACAGTAGGTTGGAGATGGCAGAGGTTAGTCAATCAAGGTATTGAAAGGTTATTGAGATAGTATAGTATAGGGCAGAGGTAGTAAGAGCCTGAAAAGAAACTAGTTTGAAGGCAATGGTTTGAGGGAGAATTTACAAACTATTATTAAGTTTGGGAGAATGAATATGAGAGGACAGGGAGACAAAAAATAAAATCAAAGATGACTATTTTTTTTTTCTTTAAAGCCTCACCCAAGGATATTTTTTAAATTAATTTAGGTAGAGAGGAAGGGGAAGGGAGAGGAGGGAGGGAGGCAGAGAGAGAGGTAGAGGGGGGTGTGGGAGAGAGGTGGGGGAGGGGAAGGGAGATAGAGATAGATACCAGTGTGAGAAACATGGATCGGTTGCCTCTATTAGGGATAGAACCTGCAACCTAGGAATGTACCTGAACAGTTATCAAACCCACAACCTTTGGACAACACTACAACCAACTGAGTCACCTGGCCAGAGCCTGGCTGTTCTTTTTTGTTGTCATTAATCCTCCCCCAAGGATATTTTTTCCATTGATTTTTCAGAGAGAGTGGAAAGAAGCATGGGTGGGAGAGGTTGGGGGGAGAGAAACATAAATGTATGGATTTGAGAAAGTCTCATTGATTGGTTGTCTTCCATATGAGTCCCAACTAACCAGGGCCAGGAATTGAACCTTGATTGGAAGCAAACCTGCGACCATCAGTACATGGGCTGACACTCTAACCACTGAACTACACAGATCAGGGCCTGTTTATTTTGTTTTGTTTTTCTAGATATATTTTCTAGATTTTTTACAAAGAGGAAGGGAGAGAGATAAAGAGTTAGAAACATCGATCAGCTGCCTCCTGCACACTCGCTACAGGGTATGTGCCCATAATCAAGATACATGCCCTTGACTGGAATCGAACCTGGGAACCCTGAGTCCGCAGGCCGATGCTCTATCCACTGAGCCAAACCGCTTAGGGCCTGACTGTTCTTAATATTAAGTAATTCCCTACACTTGGGTCACTTGCTTTAAAATGCTTATTTTTTTCTATACTTGCCTCCCTTAAAGTGTTTGTTTTTTTTATTGATTTACTATTTATGAATTTCTGAGGTGTGCCAGGCACTGAACCAGTGACTGGATTATTTATAATTTACTGTCTTGTTTCAATTATCACAATTTGTTTCTCTCCTTCCTCCTTTTTCTAGTTCATTCTGTACTCTGCTGACTTTTGCCAAGTCTGCTGATTCTTTGCCTCCAGCTAGAATGACTTTTTAACCAAATCAACACTGGGCTGAAGTCAGACTTTCAGGTTGCTTTGCTTGACCTTTTTAATCTCAACTTCTTTTTCTGTACTTGGGATGCAGTTATAATAATGTAAAAAACTTGAGTGTTGTGATCAAACCAACTTGAGTTTCAGTCCAGGCTTTGCCATTTTACTCTCACTGTGAACCTGAATAATTAACCAGCTTGTCTGAGATTCACAATTTTTTTGTTTTTCAAATGCAGGTTTGTTTGAGGTATAAATGAGAATTGTGGTATGCAGGTTGTTCTCAGATGTTACTTTCTCTTCCCCTTTTAAGCAGGTTACTGCTTTTGTCCTTATACAATGTGAGCCTCGGGAGCAGGAGTGATCTGGTCTCCTCTTAGTATGTTTTCCATCCTCAAACGTTTGCTTACTTGTTGAATGACTGGCTCAGTTTAGTTATAGTTTCTCATATGATGAAGGAAAAGGAACCCGTAAGAAACTTAAAATCAAGGATAGTTGCTAACATTATTCTTTGCGCCACTCACAACTTGATGTTCTTTTGAGTATTTGTTCTTTTACTTACTACTGGATTCAAAATGCATATCTTGGCAAATTGCAAATTATCTTTGGTCTGTTCTTTCCTCAGCTCTTCACTTTTATCACATTAAACTGGTTTCTCCATCAACTTTTGTGGAGATACAACTAGAAGTGGTGAGCTAAGACTCATCTAGCCGATAGCCTTTTGACAGCTGTGGATACTGAACTAGCAGGCATCACTAGGAGTAGAGTTCCAGCCTGTTGCTTTCTCAGTATACCATGGTACTCATGTTTCTCACAGATTCTTTTTTTTTTTTTATTAAATATATTTTATTGACTGTTTTACAGAGAGAAAGGGAGAGGGATAGAAAGTCAGAAATGTCGATGAGAGAGAGACATCGATCAGCCGCCTCCTGCACACCCCACACTGGAGTTGTGCCTGCAAGCAAGGTACATGCCCCCAACCAGAATCGAACCTGGGACCTTTCAGTCCGCAGGCCGACGCTCTATCCACTGAGCCAAACCGGTCTCGGCTCTCACAGATTCTTTAATTACCAATAAAAAGATAATAGGAAGAACTGTCAAACCCACATTTTTTAACTTGAAAAAGTGTTTAAGATTGAGATGCAGTATTTTGTATTTTCCTGAGCAATATAGATGTGATGAACAATTTTAAAGTCTGTTGTCTGAAATATGTTCCCTAATGATTTCTTAGGGAAGCTTGATACTATATGAGTCTTAAATTGCAGACTTATTTTATGGAATTTTGGATATCTTGGTTTATATACTCCCTTTCACATGGATATCCGGGAAACCAAGTAATGATTAAGTTTTAGTTGGGAAATAGGTTGTAAAAGTAATCATTCAGACTTCTATTTTTAGGGATCAAGGTGGTCGGACATTGTGTGGTGTAATGAGAATTGGTCTGGTTGCAAAAGGCTTGCTGATTAAAGATGATATGGACTTGGAGCTGGTTTTAATGTGCAAAGACAAACCCACAGAGACCTTGTTAAATACAGTCAAAGATAATCTTCCTATTCAGATTCAGGTGAGTACAGTATAATTGCACCTCTAGGATAATTTGTAACAAGGTGAAAATAGGTAGTGACCTTGAATTCAATAATAAGAAATTGGTAATAGTAAAGGGTACAGACAAAAGGAATGCTGCTTCTCTGGGTCCATGACTCATCCATCACATATAAAGCAAATGTCTGGTGATTAGTACTTTGGATATATTTACCAAGTTAAGATGGCTATTAAGATACAGTCTTAAGTCATTCAGGTATGTCTTGTTGATAGTCTTCTTGTTTTACAGACCGTCAGGTCTCTCAGCATTGTGAGACTCTTGGAAGGGTTGGTATATTGCAGAAAAAAGTGATAGATAAAAAAGAGCCTAGGCAACTGGAGACTTGCATAGATGGTAATTTTTAATATCGAAGACTCAGTTAATTTAACAGTCACCCACTCATTCTTTTAATGCAAAGTCACTGTTAATTCCTTGTTTCCTAATCAAAAGACCAATAATGGGTTTCTGGCTAACTATACTTTTTTGTCATTAGAATGTTAATAATCCCTCTTGTTTTCGTCATTTTTTATGTTCCTTTAAAATTTAATCTATATTTCTGCTTTTAGTATAGTGAACATTTTATACTTAAATCTATAATAAAGTAATAATCAAATGGGTGGCTATATTAAAGTTTTTTCAACCATTTCAGCCCCCTTTCAGTTTCCTTTAGTCAGTGAGTCCTATTTGTTATGAGAGTGGTCATATTCCTCATGTTAGGGTGGAAAACGGTTTGAGGAACCAGTGCTGTAATAAATCAGAGTTCTTATTCTGACAGTCTATCACATTTTTCTGGTATTGAAGATATAGGAGATTGGGCCAAGCTTCAGTTTGCATTAATAGAGCTTTCTCTGTGCAGACCACAACCATGTGAACAGTATTTTTTTTCTTTCCTTGTGTGTGTGTGTGTGTGTGTGTGTGTGTGTGTGTGTGTGTCTTTATTTCTGGGTACCACAGTTTTAAAATGCTCTTCTTGAGCTAGCAAGTGTTCAAGGGAGGGATGCAGGAGAGAGGGCAGCCTATGTAAACCAGTCCAGATTTAAAGGGACTGGAGCTTTTTAGTCAAGAGAAGACTTAAGACTCAAATAGCTTTAGGTCTTGGAAGGGCTTCTTGGAGAAGGTTAAAAGAGGCTTGAACTATGAAGATCAATAATGAAAATTATGAGAAACATTTCAATTTAATATAGCCAATGAAGTTATCCAAAGCAGTGAAACCAGCAGCTTTGTGTGATGGCTAGGTCTATTGCTATAGGTAATGGGTAAAGGTACTCAAAATAAAATGGAGATGTAATTGTACATCCATCTCAATAGACTGTATACATGTTCACACACACATGCCCAAATATATACATATAAGTTACACATTATTATTACTATTACTAATAAAGTTTCAGAAAATCATTTTAAGGATGATTAATACTTATACTCCCTGCTTCCCCCTGGTTTTTTAGGTATTTGTAATGAAAACCAATTTCTTATAATCTTATTTTTTTTATGAGTTTAAAAATCTTTTTTAAGCACTTACCATAGTAAAACTTTCAGTTAGCTAAGTACCTTAATTAATTGAGGTTGCACTATATATACCTTTTCTCTTCATATTTTTTTCCTAGGGTGATTTTAGAACTTCCATGAGCAAGAAGAATAACCCAAACCAGAAATCACTTATAATTATTCTAATGCAGGGGTGGGGAATCTTTTTTCTGCGAAGGGCCATTGGATATTTATAACATCATTCACAGGCCATACAAAATTATCAGCTTAAAAATTAGCCCGCTATATTTGGTCAAACATTTAATTAACTCACCCCTAACGCCTTGGCAGGGCCAGACCAATTATTTCTCAGGCCTTACACGCCCTTGGGCTGGACATCCTCCACCTCTGGTCTGTCCAAAAGTTAACACCATATGTTTATTACTTTGTTTGTGTCTTATGGTGATCCACATGAGTAATTGAAAAATTTAGTTTGACTCATTCTCTGATGAATATCTTTAATGTTCTGATCGTGGCAAAATGAATGTGAGCAGTTTTCTACTTTTTCTTTATATTCTAGTTCTTTTTTTCCAGTTACTCTGTGGCCTTTTCCTTCCTTGGCTTCCTCTATTCAAAAGTAGATAATGAATTTTCTATCTTTTTTTGAAGTGCTTAATGATAAAATACTATTTTTATGTAAATGACTCTGAGTTCTTTTAATGTGCAATGATGAGCAGAAACTCAGTAGTGTTTTTATTCAGCTATTTATGTCAGAAATAGATACTAAATTTCACCTCCAAAGAAAGGCCCTGTGTAATTTAAAAATATATCTATATCTATAATATGTAGTATAATTTACATTAAATACAACTTATGTGATTCTAATTGATGATTATTTTGTGGAAGGTTCTTAAATTGCATGTAGTTGTACATTAAAAGAAGCAGTGCATATTTATTTCCTTGTGGGTGTGTCAGATAACTTGTTGGGTCTCACTGGAATGATCTCTGAGACCTATAGTTAGAGAAGGGAAGTTACTTGTTGATACTTTTTTGTTTCTGTTTTGTTTTTTTGCTGGTTAGTGACTGTAGATTCTTTCCAATTCATTCTTACTTGATTCTCTTTAGAAATCTATATAATCTTACATAAGAGTCTACATAATCTTAAATTTTTAAGTACTTGGTAAATAGGAGTTCCTTTTTAGGTTGCCCTATCAAAAAAAAAGGTATTGGTTTAGAGAGCATTCCCAGCGATTTGTCTATAGTAGTTCTCTGTAATAATGTATAAAAACAGTAATTTACTCTTTATGACATAATGATGCTGTTGCTATTTTACATTCAAATATTACAAAGAATGAATTGAAATACTGTTTATAATTGTGTAGAGAGTTGACATTGTGGTTACTTTTTGAGAGATGGAGAAAGAATTTACTGATAAGTTGGAAGGAGAGAGAAATGTTATCCTTAAAGAGCTAAAGACTATTCACTTTCTTGGCACCGTATTACTAGTAGTTAATAACACTTGAAAACTAAGGGACAATCATTCAATTTTTGAAAATTTAATTAATTGGATGTTTTGAAATCTTGGTGACTTTCAGAAACTTACAGAAGAAAAATATGAAGTGGAACAATGTGTAGATGAGGCATCTATTGTAATTCGGAATACAAAAGAGCCCACGCTAACTTTGAAGGTGATACTTACTTCCCCTCTAATTAGGGATGAATTGGAGAAAAAGGATGGAGGTACATACACATATATTTTCGTTTTGTTTTGTTCATGAAAGACGTATGTTTAGTGCTATGTTAACTGTGCTTTATAGATTAATGAATAACTGTCTTCATTTGTTTATGCCATTCATAGTATTTGAAACACCTTTGTTTCTACATAAATCACTATTTTGCAAAAATGTATATGTTTGAAATATAAAATACGTTCACTGAGAAACTTGTGCTTTCATGTTGGTCATAGCTAATTTTATATTTTGGCATTATGGTATTGCATTGTTATCACTGTCATTCAACTTGTTTAGTAGAGTTTGGGTATTAGGTCTGACTTTAGGATTAAATGTGGATCAAACAGTATTTTCATATTCAGTTAATCAAATTACTCATTTGTACATTGCTCTTGACTTCTATTAATTATATATAACCTTATAAGATTTATGCTTTACCTAATTGCCCATATGTAAATATATTTAAAATGTAAGATATAAATTAAGGGATTGGATTTTTAAAATTAATAACCTTTAGTAAGTTTTTTCCCTAGGAGGTTTGTGATCCTGTTAACATTTTGATTATGATGTATGTGGGAATCATGCCTTAAACTAACTTTCTTCTGAAGTAAAAAAAAATTCCTGTATGGCAGTATCATCCTTGTAAAAATAGAGTGAGAAATCTATTCAGTTTTGAGAAGTAATAATGGAACCGAACTTCTTTTTCTGATGTTTTTATTCTGTTAAGTTAGCTTGTTTCTGCCTCTCAGTTCTGTCCCTACAAACTTGTCCTGTGATATTTCTCCTTTGACCAACAGCCCTCCCTCTGTCATGACAGTTTAGAGACAGTTCAGCCTGTCTGGGCCAATGGAGACTTTCTTTTGCTCCTTTTCATCACTAGACATTTAACAACTCCCATTGCTTACTCCTCCCCTACCTGAAATGCCAGTGCAGTAAGAAATATTGGTCAGTTTCTAAAGTTGACAATAAGGTAGAAAAGACATTTATCATACATGTTAGAACTTTGAGTTTTGGCAGACATGTGATAGACTCCTTTTAAAAAGCTTTTGGGGTAACTAAAATCAGCTATGCCAAACCCAACTATATAAACTAGATACATTTATGAGTTAGAGTTTAAATTTAAAGTGCATCCAATCTATAATTGGGTTTATGCATGTACTGTTTTTTTTTTTTTGCTGTATATAGTGTCTCTAACACCTCTGAAGAACCAATCTTAAATGGCTTAATTTCTTTAACAGCTTTTCAGTTCACCATTAACTGTAGAACTATAAAATGATTTCTGAAGTATCAAGATAATTCTGTTAATTCTGGTAAGCTGTGTTCTACTTGACACCCCTAGTGTAAAACTAACCATTTTTAAGTAGAGTTATAATTATAGGTATTCTTAAAAATTATTTGAGTATAGAGAGATGAGAACAAGACTGAAGTTGCCAAAGACTATATTAATTATATGTTTGCTTGTAGCTTTAGGCCTCCCTTCCATTACTTCTTTGAAAATATTAAGATAACAATATCAGACTTCTTTTTTTCCCATGGTTTTGTGTGCTTACATGGGGTTTTGTCATAGTTTTCAATGATACCCTTAAGCTTAGTCTATTGCTTTTATTATTTTAATTTCTGTTTGGGGAAACTGAAAACAGATTCTTAGTGTATTGCATCCTCACTTGAAGACTAATTATGGGATGGAACTTGTGATAAAGTAGGAGAATCAGTGTTTGTTCAAGATGTTTGGGTTACTAAAGGATCCCAAGACCTTTTAAAGGCTGACTTTCATTAGTTGGTGTTTACATACTTGGTGTGGGATCAGGGAAGGTAAAAGAATCAGCTTGGCTCCAATGTTTTATACATGTTACTTCCTCTTCTTTTGAATGGCAGGAAGATTTGCTTTGCTGTTGTCCTTAATTCCAGCCCTTTTGACTCACTTGTTATCTCTTCCAGTTTGCTCAGTTTGTCTAAACTGGGTTTTTGTCAAAGACAGTTTTTATTTTTATTTTTTCATTTGTGCTAGAAGTTTTGTGTATTCCTGGGAAAATTTGAGGATCCGGCATATCTGAGTATTTGAGACCTAGGCTGTACAATTCTGTAGGATTTGATTCTTTACACTAGACAGCTCCTTCCTCCAGCTTTTGGGGGTGAAAGCACAAGATTATTAGGGTCCCAGAAATTTCTAAGACTGATAAATTTTCTTTTAAAAATAATCTCCACTCATTTTCTTTCTCAAAGTTAAAAAAGTACATGTAACATATCTCCAAGAGTATTTTTCTGTAGAATCTCAACTTCTCCTTTTCCCATAAAATAGACATAAATAGTATGTCCATCCCCCATACTATTTTTCTTTTTTTAAAAATTCCAATTCTATATAAATGTGAAATATATATATGTATGTATATTTCACATTTTTCTCCTCCTTGTCTTTACCTGGTACATTATTTGGGTAAAAATTAAAAAAGGGGATAAAGTGTGGTTGAGAGCAGAGAGAACTGGAGGACTGGTACAGGTGAGGGCATCACACTTGACCTCCTTAGGTCCGTTTCTTTACCTATTTCAGGTCACTACTTACATTTCCGTATTCTAAACCTTTACCTGAAGGTCCTGTAGAATAACCCTTCCCTTTTACTACATGCTTCCTGCTAAAAAGCACAGACCTTGGTGTCTGGCAGTCAGTTCAATTCTTAATTTCATCAGTTACTATTTCTGTGTGACCTTGGGCAGATTTCTTAATTTAAAAATGAGGATAATAAATACTTTAGAAAGTTGTTTGAGGTTAAATGAAAGTTTATGTAATGTGACCCATATAATACTCAGCACAAAGTAGTTGCTCAGTAACTAGTGGTAGCTTATGAAAAAAATTCTTAACACAAGCCTACCTATTCAAACTGCCATGAGCTCACAGTGATAGTAATGTGTACATAATGGGTCTGAAAAATGGAATCTGAAGCCCCATTGAAGTGCAGTATTGGAATCAGTAATTTATACTTTCTACAGTGCTAATAATGGGCTTGTTTATTATACAGCTTATGGCTCACTCATTGAGAGCAGGTATCTTTTTCTGTACTCGTATCCTGTCCCCCTAGCACCTGGAGTGGTACCTAATACATAGTAGGCAATTTAAGAAAATCTATCTGATGAATTTTTGTAGCTAGAATATTGTTTGATTAAATAGGACTGTCCTGTATATAAGAAGCATTAACATTGGGCATGTCAGAATTCAAGCTCTGGCAGGGTATAAAATAACTTACTATTTTATTAGCAGTTTTTCATATAACTCATTTTAATCTTCACAAGAGTCCTCTTGGGTAGATAATTGCCCTGTTTTATAAATGAGAAAGTATCACATTGGATCCAACTCTTATAAGTCCATTGTGCTGTATACGCTCCCATTACTGTCAAGGATGAGTGTTGGAGTGTCTTAGCTGATTTGGTTATTCTGAGCATCACACAGTCTCAGCTTCTTTTGGTGTTTGTGATTTTAACTAGCAATGTGTTTGCTATGCGGGTAATAAGTCAGTTGTTTATTCCATTTGCAGTGCAGTTTGAAACCCAATGGACAGAGAAACTACAGAGAGTTGTGTGGCTTAGGTTAAGACAAACACCTGTCCTCGGTATTGGGGAGATTTTCAGGGCCTCACAGAGAGGTTACCCAAGAGTCCCTTTTACATATTAGCGCCAGTATAAACTTCTGGTGCATCTTGACAAACGTTCACTGGCATATGTCCTGCTAGGTGAAGATATTAGATTCTCACAATCTGGTGAATTAATATTCTCACATTCTTATAAAACACAACTGGAATTATAATGATGCTGCAGGCTTTCTTTTCCTGCCTTTCCCAGTTGCTAGATCTAAAATCAGGTGCAAACCTTGAGCCATTATCTTCCAGTGGCCAACTGTCTACTAAGGCATTGGGGAACAAAAAGTTATACTGAGTGACATTTCTACTGGAAATTAGGAAAACAGTCTCTCAGATCTCCCTTATTTCTGCATTTACCTGTGTACATAATTGCGGCTTGATGTTTTGCATGGACAGCGGTTCGAAACATAATGTCTGCTTTTCACAGAGCCTCAAGGGATTGAGAGAAGGGACTACTAGCATATTTTCATGCTAACTAGAAAATTCTATCAGAATGTACTCAGTAGCTCAGCTTCATCTGTATTGTCAAGGCCTTCATGACAATACAGATGAAGTATTGTCATGAAGTAAATAACCCCGCTCAGTTATTTTACTTTTGAAGAGCCCAGGTTCCAGACATACAACTCCTGTTTACCAGTCATGTTCTGGCTTTTCTCTACTCCGTGTCCAGGCTAGTGTTTTTGTTAATGGGAAGAGTTAGCATGCATGTATGAATTGAGAGAAACTGACCAGCATTTCCTGTAATACGGTGTGTTTCTGGTCACTGATCTAACCTCTAACCAAAATAGAGTTGGACATAATAGACTTCTTTTCCAGTACTTCCATTGTTCAGAATGCTTGATGTAGCTTCATGCCCTGATGCCTGGTTACAACATTTTACAAGATGTGTTTTGTTTTGTTTTTGTTTTTTGTTTTTTGGTTTTGGGGGCATTTTTGTCACTCCACATGCCCATCCCCCATACTATTTCTTTTCTTTCTTTTATTTTTAAATTCTAATTCTATTTCTTAATTAATTTTACTTGTTAATACAGGAAAAAATGAAATGTCTCACAGTTCTATTATTTCTAATTTAAAGACTCCAAGTTGGCTTTTATCAAAAAAGCTTTGCTTCCCCACAAAATTGGAACTTACATTGAAGTTCATTAAAAAATGTTAAACTTGAAGTTCTGCTATTAGAAGTAGTAGTGTTTTCCAATAGCAATTCTATGATTGCTACATTAAGTAAATTATTTTTCTCAATGAATGAAAATATATAAAACTATGTTATTAATATATAAAAGAAATAGGGAAGCAGGGCGTACAGGTACTGTAGTACCATATGAATGAATTCACATGATTTTAAAATAAGAAACTTTGAGGAAGATAACATGAGATGAATGGTGATATTTCCTCTACTGTGTCCCACCTCATGAATATTGAAACATTTTGGATCTTTTGATATTTTGTCTATCAGAGCAGGAAGAAACATAGCCATTCTGATGGTGATGTGAATGAGAATCTGGTGCAAGTCTTCTGTTCACTGCCTGCCCTTCCATCTTGTCTTAGTGGAAACTATTGCCTCCAAATGTTGACTGTCTGTAGCAAGCTGATGCCTCTGTTGTTTTTTTAAATAAGAGTTTGTGGTTATAATCTGACTTAGGGGATGAAATAATTTATCTTCATATTTTTGCCATTGTCTCTCTTTAAAAATATGTGTTGCAATGAGCATGAGATGTTATTTACAAGTTCTGATCATTGGACGAAAGTACCAGAAAGTTCAAAGAGTTTTGGATTGCCCTGTCTTTGCCTATCCAAATTTCCTCTGCCTCCCTTCTCTCTTGCATTATCCCTTCCCCCACACCCCCTATCTCACTCCCTGTTACCCCCCCAACTCCTACTTGGTAAGATGATAGACTAAAACTAAGCTTGTTTCATTCTTAAAGATTGAGATTTTTAAAAATAAGTACAACCCATACCTTCTTTGGGAATTACATTACTTAGCAGTCAGTCAACCTTTGTCATGTCTAACTTTAAAGAGATTCTAATCATTCATTTACAGTAGTTTGTTTGATATGTGAGCTTTATGCAGATGCTTGCATTGACCACAGTTAAACATTTTGACATCACATTAAAATGAGTTAGTTGTATGTTTGTGTCATTATAAGGACAAAATTGAGCAAGTCCAGGAACTAGATCATCTATGAATCCATAGTATATTTGTTTATGGTTATCAATGAATCCACATTTATACTTTTTGAGGCGGCCCAATTTTTGAATAAAGGGGTAGTGAAATGAGGCCCTGTGTTGTGAATTTGTTGGCAGAGGTTAATGTGAATCAATGCAAATATTTGGTGTAGAGCTCACCGGGTCAGAAAATAAGTGTGTAGCACTTCAGCCTTTAGAATGTTGCAGCCTGTAGAATAGCTATTGCCAATCTTTCGGACCTCATGGACCACCGTTTGGCGATGCTATTATAGAAAACCCCAGTTCTTCTGAAAGATTTTTTTTTTTTTTTTTGCTGGGCATTAGCCTTAAGTTTTAGTTAATGGCAGGCTACCAATTAGAATATATGTCATAATGGAATCCTGTAAATGAGGAAACCAAAAATTATCAGTTATCTGCCTCTTATTTTAAAATACTGACATAGTATCAATTGGCCCACACAACATACTACCAGTTCTGATTATTATGATAATGCTAGGAAAAAGTATTGGTGGACTTTCCTACATCTAAAAGTTCTTAAAGGAGAATGGTGAATCTGACTTCAATGGGCTAAGCAAAATTTCTCCCCAAGAAACATTTGTAGTTTTTGTTTGCATTTAAATAATGCACCAAGTCTTCAAAAAGTTGAAAAACCCACTCTGTAATAGCTTAGAGTGAATACATTTGGCTCTTAAACTTGGATTTAATATCATGTGACATTTTCTCAAATACGGATATTTTTCATTAATCACATGTTTGAATTCTTAATTTTGCTGGTTTGGGCCTTCTAATCCAACTTTAAAATGTTAAGGCAAGTCAAATAGCTGTAATTAGATAGTATTCTTTGCTGCCTTAAAAAAATTAATATAATTTAAAATTGAAATGTATTTTCAATGTTTTTCATTCTTGTAGTTTTGATAATTTTGGCTTAAAAAAGAAATAAGGGAATTCCAATGTGACACTTGAACAGTTTTCATCAATGGGGTAAAGTTTCTATTAATGGTTATCTTGTTGGATAAGTTTATTTAGTTGTAAAAAAAAATAAAATTGCTATACGCAGTGTATTTGTAGTATCTCATATTGATTATATAAAAGAACCCCAGTTTTCCTTAAGAATTGATTAGTGATTAAGATTCCTTCTGTAAAAAGTAGTTATAATTGTTGTTAGTCCCAGATTTGCACTCTTTGCACCCAGCCAAAGGAACAAGTGCTATGTACCTATTTTGTGCCCTTTGATGTTATATGTGCTTAATAAGATCCCAGATTGTATGTAGCAGTGATCATTGATTTGTTTACTGACCAAAATGCCTTTGTGCTTCTGTTTACTTGTGCACAGAATGGCTCTGATGACTTTTTACTTAAGTAATCATAGTGCATGTAACTTTTAAAAAACAACAACAAATAAACCAAATCATGAAATCTTCTGGGAGTCTTATTAGTTAACGCAAATGCTGCTCTTTTTAAAAAAATTTACTGTTTGGTAATTTGACAAGAACTCCTTGGTCAAATTGTGTGTGTTCTCTCTCTATCCCATTTTTCCATTAGAAAAGGTTGCGATGAAAGATCCTCCAGACTTACTGGACAGGCAGAAATGCCTGAACGCCTTGGCGTCTCTTCGACATGCCAAATGGTTTCAGGTTGGCGCTTTGTTTTTATCTTACTGTTATTTTAGCCTTGTATAGGTTTCATACTTGCCACTTAATGATTTCTGTGTAAATTTTAAAGTGGGGTACTCTACCTTCTAGGATCATCGTAAGAGTAAATGATTTAGGTAAAATGCCTAGTATGGCTTCTATTATATAGTTGATGTTTAAATATAATATAATTCTTTTTAGCTTAGAACTCTAAATTTCAAGTGGTGGTTTATAGAATACAAACATGGGCGAGTAAAGTTAAAATAGTGGCCTGGAATGGTGTCATGAGGCTATAAAAACTCCTTTAAAAGCTGCTGTTCTGAATTATAATTTTATTTTATTTTTTAATTTTGACAAGTGATGATGATTGACTAATTAGTATTCACTTTAAAGAGCCTATCCATGATCAGTGTGCTTAAATGAAGAATGGATTTCAACAAGAATATTGGAATCATTTTGTTTGTTTTAGGCAAGGGCAAATGGATTAAAATCGTGTGTCATTGTCCTTCGCATTCTACGTGATTTGTGCAACAGAGTCCCCACATGGGCACCATTAAAAGGATGGGTAAGTACTTAAATACACTTAAAAGCAAGTTATGAAGTAAAGTCAAAGGGAATCCTGTAGAAATTACAAATTACTATGAAATAGCTGTATTCTGAGTTAGCTGAGGTATGCATTACTTGTTTTTATTTTGGAAAAACGTTACGCACCTTTTCATATGAATTCTTTTCTATGTATGTAACGTCTCTTTTATCATAATTCATGTTACAGAGCCTGAAATTTTTTTCTCTGACAAAAAGCCTCTATACTTGTTAGAAGTGAATGTCTTTCTGCACTTTGCTCTGCACTGTTCACTACTGCCCATGAAAGCTCCTTGACTGGCACATTGCTCTTTCAGGGCTGATTTCAGAGAGGAAGGGAGAGGGGGAGAGAGAGAAACGTCAGTGATGAGAGAGAATCATTGATGGACTGCTTCCTGCATGCTCCCTACTGGGGATCAAGCCCACAACCCAAGCTTGTTCTCTGACCAGGAATCAAATCGTGACCTCATGGTGTATGGGTCAACACAACACTGAGCAACAATGGCCGTGTTAAAGGGTCATTTTAAATTAGTGTAGCAATTATAACTTTCATATAATATCAGTTTGAAATTTATTAGAGAGATTTGATCATTTATTCTAATTGTAGTACTTTAGGCAGGCTGTCTAAAAAGTCTCATTGTGGTTTGTTTCCTAGGTTATGTGGGAGATAGGTGGGTTGGGTTTGAATATTGATTAGTTATTAGCTATTACTAACTTATACGAAGGCTTGTTATATTTTTATTAAATCAGTTAAGTGACGACAATTTTTTAAGTGATCGTTTCAGGGTCACTAAAGTTTTAAAACAAAATGTCTTCTGACTATATTACCTCAAAAATGGTTGATTTAAAAATACTAGCTGGGTTTAAAGGTTAATAAACAAACAGGAAAAGTTAATTGAGCCCTAAATCTTAAGTAGACTTTCATGGTTTTGACCTTCATTGTAGATAGAAATGTCAGCTCACATTTAACTGGAATCCTTTTAACACTTGATGCATGTACTAATTTGTAATTTAATATCTTCTAGCCACTAGAGCTTATATGTGAAAAGTCTATAGGTACTTGTAATAGACCTTTGGGCGCTGGGGAGGCCTTGAGACGAGTAATGGAGTGTTTGGCATCTGGAATACTACTTCCTGGTAAGGGTTTCAAACTCTGGAGGCAGAAAAATCAGAAAAATCTCATTTTGGTTTATTTTTCTAAATCCTTATTAAATTTATCCTCTGCACAGGAAAGTGATGTGTAGGAGTTGTTTTATTTGGAATTTTAGCAAATAGGATACCTGTATGTTGAAAACGGCTATACAACTCTGTTTCAATAAATGTAATTTATGTTTTATATGTACTAACATAAATAGTACTAATAAGATATTGTGTCTGATATGAATTGCTTTACCTTGAGCTCTGAATTTTAAAATGCAGATGTTTGGTTAATGTATTAAGTTCACTCTGCACTCTGGTGTTTAATTTGGAAACATTAAATTTGGTTTTATTTTCTATATGTAATCCCTTTAAAGATTTGGGATGATTTATCATGCTGTGTCTAAATTCTCAGTAAGACCAAATTTTGACCTGAGATATATGTGACCTCCAGTAAAATGAGGACATTTAGGTGCTAACATATTGAAAATGAGTGTCCTGTATACTCCATTTAATTAAGCAGATGTAGTTTCTCAGTGTTCCCCTTCTCTTTTTCTCTGTTAGTTTATTGAGTTCCTAATAAACTCAGTTTTAAGTGGTACTTGTGTCTTTCTTTTGCCTTTGCCAAAGGGGGTCCTGGTCTTCATGATCCTTGTGAGCGAGACCCAACAGATGCTCTGAACTATATGACCATCCAGCAAAAAGAAGATATTACCCATAGTGCCCAGGTAGAGATGGAGCACATTACTGTAATCTATTAGAGGGATATTATCACTTTAGTTTCTGAGTTTTTCTATTTAAACACTATTTTCTTGCCTATTGTTAAAGGGACTTTTCCATCATAACATTAGTGTTTTATGAATAGTCTTTTTAGCTAGATGTTCTAAAGGCTTTATAAAAGGGCTTTATAAATGGCTCTTGAAATTTGAATAAATAAAATCTTTTGTTCTTCAGCATGCACTAAGATTGTCAGCCTTTGGCCAGATTTATAAAGTGCTGGAGATGGACCCCCTTCCATCTAGTAAGCCTTTTCAAAAATACTCCTGGTCAGTTACTGATAAAGAAGGTGAGTGTGAAAGTTTTTTTTATTGATTTTGGGCATGAGTAGTAGAGATGATTATGGGGTGCATCTCTTGTTAGAGGGGCAGGAGTTTAATATTAATTGGATGTTAACTAGACTTATTGTGGGGTCATTTCATAGTGTAGACAAATGTGGAATCATTTATATTGTACACCTGAACCTAATATAATTTTGTCTGTCAATTATGCCCTAATTTAAACAAATTGTTAATCCAAGTCATGCATAAGGATTTTTATTGCTTTTTTTTCCCCTGATTTTCTGCTTTTCTGTCCCATCAATGACATCAGCTTGCTATTATTTACTCTTAATAGTGATTAGCTCAGTTGACTATGTTGGCCAGATTCCATTACTGCATAGATGTAGGGACCATTTTTTGAGAACCACTGGTCTAAGAGAAGAGGTAGTCCATAAACTAGGAGATGTCATCGTCGTACTTGGAACTGTTACATAACCAAGAAAGAGAAAACAAATGTAAAGGAAAAGTATATTGAAAAATCCCGGAAGTATCTTCCATTTGTACTGGTCTGTTTGAACTCAGAGTTTCAGCAGAAAGAGCACAGATTTTGGGGTCAGTATTGCCTGGATTCCAGTCGTAGCCCCACTATTTACTAGCTTTAGATCTTGAGCGATGAGCTTATTTTTGTCCTAGGGATGTTACCCCTACTTTATTGGCTATGGACAGATTAAGATACTCCACTCAGTTCCTCAAATACAGCAGACTCAAATATGAATCTACTTACTCCTCGTTATGCCTCAAAAAATATTCCCTCTCCCCTCCCCTCTTTATCTCCTGTTATACTAAAAGGTAGGATGTTTAACACCAGTTATTCCTCACCAGACTACCAGCCCTTGACTTCAGACCCAGTTTTCTGTTTTCCACCTAGATGTCTGACAGCCATCTCAAACTTAAGATGTTTAAAATCCAAATTTCTGTCCTTAAGCTATCTTTGACCTGCTCTTTCCATAGTTATCACTATCCCAGTCATTGGAAACTCTAACCTTCTATTTGCTCAGGCAAAAACCTTTACCCTTGAATCCTCTTCTTCCTCTCCTCCGTATCCAAATCATCAACAAATCCTGTGTGTTTTACATGCAAAGTATCTCCAGAATTCAGCTATTTAACTTCTTCACTGTTGCCATTCTGGCCTAAACTGTCATCATCTCTCACCTGGGTTATTGTAGTAACTTCTCTCTCTGGTCTTTCTGCTTATGACCTTGCCCCGGTTGTCTGTTCTCAACAATTCTTTTTCCCCTTAATTTTTTTATCTTAAAATGCAGACTCACAGGAAGTTGTCTAGCTACCACGGAGAGTTCCCATATACCCTTCAATCAGTTTCTCCTACTAGTTACATCTTATATTCTAGTACTGTACAACAAGCATGTCAAACTCGTGGCTGATGGGCTACATACCTCACTGGTCACGAGTTTGATATACTTGCTGTACAATATCAAGAGCAAGAACTTGACATTGATACCATGTGTATGTATATGTTTTATACCATTTTATTACATATGTAGATTTGTGTAACCACATTCACAATCAAGAAACAAAACTATTCCATCTCCTACACGCTTTATAGTCACACCCTCTTCTTTTTTTTCTTAACCATCCCTAAACCCTGGAAACCACTGACTTTTCTCTATATACTTTTGTCATTTCAAGGAGTTATACAGTATGTGGTCATTTGAGATCTCCCCCTTTTTTGTTTACTTGTTCTTCTAATTACTGAAGAAAAGTATGTCAGTTTCACTCTTGTGGATTGTCTAGTCTCCTCCCATCCCCCGGTGTAATGTGTCCTTGTGGCCTGTCCAAGTTATTGTACGAGTCAGATTTATTGCTGAGTAGTATTCCATGGTATCGGATGCGCCAGACTTTGTTTAACTGTGCTGCTGTTGTAGGGAGTTTTTTGTTTCCAGGTTTGGCTATCACAAATAATCTGGTATGAGCAATCTTGCATAGGTTTTGTAAGCAAATCCTATTTGTGTGTTAGATCGACCAGCAGTTTTCCTTTGTTGTAATGTTTTGGCAAGTTTTGTCTCTTAAGATTATGTTGATCTCATAAAGTTAGTTTGAGATTGTCCCTTCCTTTTCTGTCTATCCTTGTAGAAGTTTGCATAAGATTGATGATATTTTTTTCCTTAAATGTTTGCAAGAATTTATTATTGAAGCCATTTGAGCACTTGGTTTTCTTTGTGGGAAGGTTTTAAATTATGGATCAAATTTACTAAATAGGTATGAAACTGTCATTGTCTTGTGAGTTTTGGTAAATTGTTTTTTTCTACAAATTTATCCATTTCATCTAAATTTTAAAAGTTTTATAAACTTACCTTCTTTGGCTGTAATTTGCTATTTTAATTTTTGAGATAGGTGAATATATTATTGATTTGTTTAGACCCTTCTTTTATTGCATATACTATTAAGATTAAGTTTTCCTTCAAGCCCAGATTTATGTGTTTAGTACACACATTTTTTTTTTTGATGGTATAGTCATGGTGGAAATTTATTAAAGGACAAGTATAGACTCCCACCTAGGGAAGGAGAAAGAATCTCACAGTACAGGCTCCTATGTGGGAAGGAGGAA
Source organism: Lasiurus cinereus (assembly GCA_011751065.1). Taxonomy (NCBI): domain Eukaryota; kingdom Metazoa; phylum Chordata; class Mammalia; order Chiroptera; family Vespertilionidae; genus Lasiurus; species Lasiurus cinereus. The sequence continues at coordinate 7,152,013 of JAAGEH010000124.1, read as the reverse complement.
AGAGTCCCTAGTACAAGCTTTTGACATTAGTATCTTTATTATCATTATTAGGTTAAAACTATCTTTATTTTCTCTTATTATTAGTTCTTTGACACATGAGTTATTTAATACACACACACACACACACACACACACAAATTTATTTTTTTGATTAATCTTCACTGGAGGATATTTTTTTCTGTTGATTTTTAGATGGACTGGAAGAGGGGAAGAGACAGAAACATCGATGTGAGAAAGACATATCAATGGTTGCCTCACACACACACACCTGGAATCAAACTCGGAACTCTTCATTCCACAGGCTGATGCTCTATCCACTTAGCAAAACCAGCTAGGACTATTTAATAAATTTTTATTGATTTCAGAGAGGCAGGGAAAGGGAGAGTAAGATAGAAACATCAATGATGAGAGAGAATCATTGATCTACTGTCTCCTCTAGTAGGGATGGAGGCTGCAACCTGGGCATGTACCCTGAACGGGAATCGAACCATGACCTCCTGGTTACTGAGTCGCACTCAACAATGTAGCCACATCTGCCAGGCAACACATGGACTTTTTATATGTTGTCATTGCTTAATTTTCCAGACAGGAAAGAATTTTTTAGTTATCACTTTATTTGAGTTCCCTCTTATTCTACTATAATCTGAGAACATGTTTTGTTTGATTTTTGTCCTTTGATTTTTTTTAAGACTTGTTTTATGTTCCAGTACTTACTCAGTTTCTATAAATGATTCTGTCTGGAAAATTATGTACATTTTGCAGTTGTTGGTCCAAATGTTCTTTATGAACCTTTTGCAGTTACATTTGTTCATTATGCTGTTCAGATCTTGTACACCTATACTATAGTTTTTGTTTACTTGTTCTTTTAATTACTTGAAGAGTATGTCAGTTTCCCTCTGTTGGGATTTTCTAGTTCCACTTGTAGGTCTGTTAGTTCTTAATTTACATTATACTAGAGGCCTGGTGCACAAAATTCGTGCACGGGTGCGTGTGTCTCTCAGCCCAGTTTGCACCCTCTCCAATCTGAGACCCCTTGAGGGATGTCCAACTGCACAAGTAGGATCGGGCCAAACGGGCAGTCAGACATGCCTCTCACAATCTAGGACTGCTGGCTCCCAACTGCTTGCCTGCCTGCCTTCCTGATTGACCCTAACCACTCCCCTGCCAGCCTAATTGATGCCTAACTGCTCTCCTGCCATCCTGTTTGCCCCTAACTGCCCTCCCCTGTGGGCCTGTGCCCCCTCCCCACTGCCCTTCTCTGCAGGCCCTGTTGCCCCCAACTTCTCTCCTCTGCTGCCCTGGTCACCTCTAACTGCCCTCCCCTGCAGGTTTGATTGCCCTAACTGATCTCCCTTGCAGGCCTGGTCCCTCCCAACTGCTCTCCCCTGCTGTTCAGATTGGCCACGACTGCCCTCCCTTGCAGGCCTGGTCTCTCCCAACTGCCCTTCCCTGCTGGCCATTTTGTGGTGGCCATCTTGTGTCCACATGGGGGCAGCAAGCTTGCATGTTGGCATGACAGTCAATTTGCATATTACTTTTTTATTAGATAAAGCTAGAGGCTCAGTGCACTAAATTTGTGCACAGGTAGGGTCCCTAGCAGCTTCCAGGAGGGGGTGCCTCCCTTCCCCTGACTGCCTGCCATGGCCACCAGCCCCACCCCCTGGTCAAAGTCCTGGTTGAACTCCCGATTGAAGGGACAATTTGCATATTAGGCTTTTATTATATAGGCTTTTTCATTTTTATAATTTTGGATCTTCTATAGTTTTAGATTTTCTTCCAGAAATTCTTCTAGTTATTATTTTTTCCTTTTAAATTTCTTTAGCATTCTGACATTCTTTTTAATAACATTTGTTTTTGAAAGCTCCATCATCTGGGTCTCTTTTTGGTTCTGTTTCTGTTGTCTGCTCGTTCCCTTGATTTTTTTATCATAATATCTTGTCGTCTTATGTACCTAGTTATTGTGAATGCTGGAGACTTAAAATGAAAAAATGTAGAGAATTTAAAGGCTAGAGTAAGACTACCTTTCCCCAGGGCAGATTTATACCTGTTCTGGGAGATGGTTAGTGGCATTGGCAATACTGGATCATTTTAATGTACTTAAGGAGGAAGGTGATTTGAAGTTGGGCTTCAGTCCTCATGAGATCCACAGTGAGGAGAGATTCAATAGGCCTTTCCTTCTTGGTGGTTCTCACACTTTAGTTTTTGCCCCCACAGTCCTTACTTGCTGTTTCTGGACTTGGAAAATGCCCCTAGAGGAAATGTGGCCCTAATACAGGGCTTCCTTCATCTCCCAGATCTAACTAACTCCATAGTCTTTACTGTCCAGGAACATATTTTGTTCTACATTTTGTCTAGTGTTTCTAATTACTCACATCAGAAAGGCTTTTTCAATTTACTTATTACTTTCTTATATTGGAAGTGGAACTTAGATATTTTGTAAGTTTCTCTGATGAATTAGTGGCAGCTCCAGTTCAGAACTACTGCTCCTCCTCATCTTCTACTACCCTCCCCTCCTGGATCAGGCGATTCCAACCACTCAGGCCTTTATGCTATTTCCTAGCATGTTCCTGCCCTTTGTACTTGGCTGTTTTCCTTGCCTGGGGATCGTTCCCCAATAGTGAAGAGCTCACTCTTACTTTCCTTAAGTCTTCATCAAAAGGTCACCTTTTCAGCAATACCTTTTTGATCTTAGTGATGAGCACTACAAACAAAACAGCAACACTGCCTCCCCTTTAAGGCTCTTATTTTTCTTCATTGTGTTCAAAACTTTAGGGCATGTTGCAGTTCCTTTCCACCACCACCTTGCATAAACTCTTTCTTTCTCATTTTTTTTGGCATAAACTCTTTGAGATATTGTTTTGTTCTCTTGTCCAGCATCTAAAATGGTCCTGCACATAGAAAATTCTCAGTTAATATTTGTTGCTGAATGAATACATACATGAAATGATAATGAGGATGATATAAGTACATGCTTCAAAGGGTGATGATTAAATAAATTAATACATGGAAAGTATTAACAGCGCCAGGCATATAGTAAGCACTCTCATATTATTTTTAAAAATTGTTGCCTCTCAAATGATCATTTCTCATTTCTAGATATTATATAGATTGAAAATGACTTGCGTTTTATAAAACAATCCCATTTCTACCCCACATCCCCACCTTATTACTATCATGGTTGGCCCCAGATTTACAGCTGTTTTACAATGGCTAGAATGGGAGAAGGAAGCTTAATCCATGGAACTCTATAGTTGGAGGATTTAGAGACGAGATCTATGTGTTTAAGTGTTTGTGATTTCTTCACAATCAGGTAGCAGCTTTTAATGTAACTTAGTGAGTGAGTGAGTGAGTGAGTGAGTAGACTGTGTTCCCTTTAAACTTTTGTCTCTTAAAGAGAGGACATTCCAGGAGACTGGCTCATGGGGTTTTATATAATGCAGATGAAATATAATACGAAGCAGATAAAAGCAGGTAGTGCCTTCTATTGAAGAGAACATCAAGATTTATAGACCTGAGCAGTAAGCATTGACTCAAGCAAGTGCTGAAGTCAGTGTTTGCCCCAAGAGACAACAAAACTTGATGATTAAAGAATATGTAGTTAATGTTACTATTCTTACAAGGTCTCATTAGAAGTATCTTGAAATCTTATGGCATGAATATCTTGAGTATAACTTTCCTTTAGGAAAAACTACAACCAGTTTTTAAGTTGAAGAGAGAGTGTTTTAAAATACTTGAGAGGTTAATGAGCTTTTCTCTGATTGGTTTTAACTTGGACAGCAAAGCCTTTTGCCTGACAGTGTTATGAACTAGCTACTTTACCCAAGAAATTGCGTATCATTTAGTTTTGGTTCATACCTATTATGTTGTTTCTAAGTCTTGTGATAGTTTTAAAGATACAAGACAAGGGCAAAATATCTTTGACCTTCATTAGAGCACTAAGAAACCATATGAAATAGCCAATGACACACTACCACATGGGACACTTTATATTTCTAATACTATAGAAACTCTTAGAAAGTTGAGATGAGAAAAAAGCTGGAGAAAACTTCATGGAAAAGATGAACTGTAAATAAAATCTTAAGTTGGGTTTGACTAGACAGACAAGAATATTCTGTAATGTGAGAAATAATCAGATTTCCAAAAGCCTAAGATTTAACATGTGAGCTTTAAAATTTTATACAAAGTAATAAATGTTAAGTTATAGAAATATTTGAAAAGACATAAGTAAAAATGAATCCTAATACCAGAAAACACTACCTTTAACATTTTGATATATATCTTCCCAGACCTTTTTCTATCTATGCATAAATAAATGTGAATATATACATAGGTGTTTGTATTTGTATTTATGAATGAATATTTATAAAGGGATAAATTGTTTCATAAAGATTTACTTGAAAAGTTTTTGCTATTACAAGATTATAAATATAGTAATTTATTAGTTCAATGAAAGAGTACTATGGTCTATGTGATTCCTAAGGTTTCCCTTTCTGACCATAATATATACATTTGGTAGAGAAATAGAACCATTGTTTTGACTGATAATGAATCTCTTATAATTCTTTAGGTGCTGGATCTTCAGCTTTGAAGAGGCCATTTGAAGATGGATTAGGAGATGATAAAGATCCCAATAAGAAGATGAAACGGAACTTAAGGAAAAGTATGTAAAATCTTTATTCTTATAGATGTTAAATAGAAAAGACTTAGTCTCCAGAAAAGAAAATATTCCTAGTGAAGAATTTGATTGATTTGAATTGGGGTTTTTAGAATAGATCTTTACTGAGAAATTGATGATTGAATAACTTTTTTTCCAAGCTTCATTGCTTTGAACAGCATTTTCAACCTTTTTCATCTCATGGCATACACAAATAATTATTAAAATTCTGCAGCACACCAAAAGATATATTTTTTACTGATATGACCCTTTCCCCCATTCCCCCCCAAAAAGGGTATAATTTTATTCATTCATTGTGTTGGCTGTTGTTTTTTTTAATTTGACAATCAAAGGAAAAACAGGTCAGTGCCCCTGACTAGTTAGGTATTTCATGTTTTAAAAATTCTTGTGGCATACTGGTTTAAAATCACTGGTTTAGGGTATATTAATTTTGCCAAACGAACATTAGTGAATAGATATAGTACTGCATTTTATTTTTACAGTGATATTAGCATAATAATTTAAGAAGTAATTTTATAATTATACTAGAGGCCCAGTGCACCAGCCCAGCCTGCACCCTCTCCAATCTGGGACACCTTGACGGATGTCCAACTGTCAGACATCCCTCTCACAATCCAGGACTGCTAGCTCGCAACTGCTCGCTTGCCCGATTGCCCCTAATTGCTTTTGCCTGTGAAGCTGATCACTCCTTAACCATTCCCCTGCCAGCCTGATTGACGCCTAACTGCTCCCCTGCAGGCCCAATTGCCCCTAACTGCCCTCCCCTGTCATCCTGGTTGCCCCCAACTGCCCTCTCCTGCTGGCCCAGTCACCCCTAACTTGCCTCCCTTGCCAGCCTAGTCACCCCTATCTGCTCTCCCCTCCCAGCCTGGTTGCCCCTAACTGTCCTCCTCTTGCAGGCCTGGTCACCCTCAACTACTCTCCCCAATTGGCCTGGTCACCCCTAACTGCCCTCCCTTGCCAGCCTTGTAAACCCTAACTGTCCTCCCCTGTAGGCTTGGTTGCCCCCAGCTATCCTCCTCTACAGGTCTGGTCCCCCCCAACTGCCCTCCCCTGCAGACCTGATTGCCCCTAACTGCCCTCTCTGGCAGGCCTGACCTCTCCCAACCGTCCTCCTCTGCCAGCCATCTTTGATCACACGGGGGCAGCCATCTTGTGTGTTGAAGTGATGGTCAATTTATATACCTCTTTATTCTATAGTATTATATAGGATGAAGTTATTTGTATTTTTTTAAATTCTTGTTTTAAAAAATTTGATAAATTTATAATGATTACTAGGAACCTACAAATGCATACCGTATTTTCCGGCGTATAAGATGACTTTTTAACCCAGGAAAATATTCTCAAAAGTCGGGGATTGTCTTTTTTTTTTTTTTTTTTTAATGTAGTGACAACTTATTATGACGTGTTATAGGGCGGGTATATACCAAACTCTATATTTTAACTGGAAAAGTTGGGGGTTGTCTTATACGCCCAGTCGTCTTACACGCTGGAAAATACAGTAGATTAAAACAAAATGGTTTAATATCTGATCTCCTTTTTCTTTAACAGTTCTGGATAGTAAAGCAATAGATCTTATGAATGCGCTAATGAGGCTAAATCAGATCAGGCCTGGACTTCAGTATAAGCTCTTATCTCAGTCTGGCCCTGTCCATGCCCCAGTCTTCACAATGTCTGTAGATGTGGATGGTACAACATATGAAGCCTCAGGACCATCCAAGAAAACAGCAAAGCTTCATGTAGCAGTGAAGGTAATGTATGTCTTTTACTTACTAGTGCTTTGCTATTTTATAAATAACGTGCTTATTTTCCTAGAATAAATTAACAGAACTTTTTTTAGATTTTAATAATATAAAGAGTTTTGTGATCTCTGGCCACAAAATTCTTTTTTGTTGTAAAATACTTGTTGATTATACAAAATTTGGAAAAAACAGAAGAAAAATATTAGTTGCATATTTCTGAGACAGATGATTAATATTTACATATATATCTTATTTATCCAATTTTATCCTCTGATTTTCTTCATTTAACAGTCATGAATGTTTTCTCCTATATTAAAAGCTTCATAAATAATATTTAATGGTTGTATGAGTAACATGATATGGATATAATATTATTTGTTTAAACATTTCTTTATCATTGGATATTTTGCTATTTGCAGACTTTTTCTGTCATAAATTTGATCATTTTCTTTGTGCCTGGTGTCTTTTCTATATTTCAGAGGATTTCCATAGGTAATATGATACAGGATTGAACCAATTAGTCATTCATGTAGGTTTGTAGAAAATTCCTAAATACTGGAATCCCTCTAAGAACACATTTGACCTCTTGCAAATATATGTGAAAATGTCAAACGTCATATAGACTGAAGATAAGTTTTTCATTTAGAAGTTCTATTATGTAGCAATCTGGCATAAGATATAATTGGTCTTTTTTCATAATCATTCCATTTTGCAAGAAGTATTATTAATGTAGATGCAGATATTATCCTAGAAATAAGGATACAACAGGGAGTAAAGTTTTTGTCCTCCTGGAGCTTGCATTCTGGTGTGATATGTTGGGGAAACAGACCACAGATATGTAAGTGAATAAGTTACATGTCGGGTAATAATAAGAACAATGCAGAAAACTAAGAAGTAAGCTTTAATAATATAAAACAATATTTATGTTCTGTCTTGTTTATAAAAAGGGTACTTTAAGTATGATGAAATAGTATGAGTTTATGAGGCAGAAGAAGGCGGCCAAGAATGAGGCAAAAGGTGAAGCCAAGAATAAGGCTAAAAATACAGTTTGATAATTTAGCTATAATGTATGCTGAGAATGAGTCACGAATAAAGACCCAGGTTCTCTGGCATCTGACACAGAAGCAGGTGAAATCTTGATCCACTGTCTGTGACATAAGAACTGACAGTTGATTAAGAGAGTCACAGTTGTTCTGGTATAAAAATCAGGTGGGCATTCTCCTTGGGTAGGTCTTTGTAAAAGGAATAGCAATGATAATTTTAAAGGTGCCTATAATGTAGAGATACAGTTTGTGGTTATTTTGTAAATAACCTTTAATACCGTATAAACTAGAGGCTTCATAGCAAATTGCAATTCAGTAAAATTTGGGCAAGTTATACATTTTGCAATATGGCAAGATTTAGATGCTATTTGTTTTCATAATAATTAACATTTTGGTGTGTATTTTTCCAAATCCACCCCCTACAGTTTCAAAATCTAAAAATGAAAAATACTTTCCTAAGTTTGATGCAAACTCTCGAGATGGGAAAAGCTGACCAGAATTGATGTGTAGCTATTTTTATTCTTTATTATTCCATTTAATGTGAATATTTTATCTATTTCTTTGCCCAAACATGGGGTAGCACTTGAAATACCACTGGAAATTTAGAAAATATATTGTAAATATATTATAGTAGCTTTCTAAACTTCGAAAAGTTATAAATTCTCAAAATAATCTGGCCCCAAGGGTTTTAGGTAAAGAATGATGGGAACTACAAAATTTGTACTTAAAATAGGATCATGTTTTCTTTGTTCATCTAAAAATATATTGAATTTTTTTATAGTTATCATAAAGATTGTTCTCATTTTTACTGATGGCCTAATATTTCATTACCTCTATTCTACCGCAATGTCACTAATCCTTTTTTAAATTTACTAGTGGCCTGGTGCACGAAATTGATGCGGGGAGTGGGGAGTGGGGGGCGTGGGGGGGGTGAGTGTCCCTCAACCTGGCCTGCACCCTCTTCAACCTGGGACCCCTTGAGCTGAGTCCAACTGCCAGTTTAGGTCCTTTCACAATCTGGGACTGCTGACTTCCTAACTGCTTGCTGCCTGCCTGATTGCCCCTAACCACTCTGCCTGTTGGCCTGCTCGCCCCCAACTGCCGCCCCCCCCGCCAGCCTGATCACCCCCAACTGTCCACCCCCCACCAGCCTGATCGCCCCCAACGGACCCCCACTGATGGCCTGCTCACCCCCACCTCTCTCCCCCTCTCTCACTGGCCCGATCACCCCCAACAGAGTTGCCCCCCACTCCCCTGTCCTGATCACCCACAACTGCCCTTCCTTCTTGGCCCCTAACCACCTCTACCTCAGCCCCGCCACCATGGCTTAGTCCAGAAGAACATTCAGAAGGTCTCCTGGAAGGCCTCCCAGTCTAATTGGCATATTTCTCTTTTATTAATATAGATAGAGGCCTGGTGTACGGGTCAGAGCCAGCTGGTTTGCCCTAAAGGCTGTCCCGGATCGGTGGGGGGGGGGGTTCCTGGGGCGGTGCGGCCGGGGCAAAGAGCCTGTGGTTGTTTGCAGGCTGGCCATGTTCCCACTGGGGTGGGGGGTCCCCACTGGGGACAGTGCCGGCTAGGGCGAGGGGCTGGAGCAGTTTGCAGGCCAGCCACGCTCCCATGGGGTAGGGGTCCTCGCTGTTGTGAGGAGCTGATGGCTATTTGAAGGCTGGCCATGCTCCTCAGTGGGGACCCTCACCCCATGGGTATGTGGCCAGCCTCAGTGAGAAGCTGAGGGTCATTTGCCAGACCCCTTCCTCAGCAGCCGGCTGAGGTGACCTAAGCCTTCTGGGCTTAGGCCGTCTCCGTGGCTGTGGCCCAGAGGCCCTTCCTTTGGCAGCTGGCCCAGGCGGGCGGGAAGCTTGGCTTCCTCTGTTGCCAGGGACAACCCAACCTCCCTCCCGCCTGCTCTGTATGGCTCCACATCTGCTGCTATCTTTGTCCCCCACTAATTTGCATACTCCTGATTGGCTAGTGGGCATTGCAAAGTGATGGTCAATTTACATATTTCTTTTTTATTAGTGTACATATGCTTTTTGAACTTGTATGATTATTCCTTAAGATGTATTCTGTAGGTAGAATTACCAGGTCAAGAAGAAAGCCCATTTGAGTGATCTATTAATTAATTAAATGTGTATTGAGATTTCTATTAATGTCAGGCATATATTTTCAAATTGTTATCCATAAGGCTATATCACAAGTTCTATATTAGTTTGAGAGTTTTATATCCAACGTGTTTGTGAAAGTAGGTTCCACTTGATAGAAATCCTTGCATTTCTTATTCAATAAGCTTGGAAGGGTTTTGTACCTGTTAAGACAAATCACACCATAGAATCAAAACAAGAAGAAATCAGTTTCTGCCACAAGAGCCTGGCTGTTCAGCAACAGGCACCCTGTAGTGGTCAATCTTCCCTTTCCTCTTCCAGATATTTCTCCTTAGAGTCCCTCACATATATCACCTGTAGGGACAAAAGCAGCCATATTTCTTGGAAAGAATCTTACTCATTATGGAAAAAAGATCAGTTAGAAGGGGACGCGAAGTGAAGGCTCTTTGGAGAGTTTCTTGGAGCTATCAGATCTGTATCAGACAAAAGCCATGAATGTGACTTTGTTTTGACTGGAGAGCCATGGGGTAGAATGTGTTTTTATGTGTTTTCACTCTTGGCCTCTAGTTTGTTAGGGTGTCACCTTTCTCAGTTTCAATCCCCTATCATGAGAAGAAGGAGGCATGGTTACATTGGATTTCCAAGTCACCTTATTTCCAGGACTCATCTTGTGAATTTCAGCTCATTTGATGTGTTTATTAGGTTGGATTTGTTAGACATATGAAACCCACCTTTGGTATAGCAAATTTTTAGCCTTAATTTTCATTTCAAACAAACTTTCATTCCAGAAGTCTGAGGACTCACTTTTTATTTTTTTTTTTACTTTTATAGCATATACCAATTAATAATCTTTTAATTATATATTCATTGACAATTGCTTAACTTGAAAATTTTGACAGTTCAGCTGCATTGCAAGTATTCTGTATCCCTTGGTATTATCTATTAGTTATACTATAAACAATTTATGAATGTATTGAAATAAGTTACTATAACAGGTAAATAAAATGAATTTCATACGTGAGAAAGGGCAGAGAAGTGGTGCTAGGTAATTTACATGAGGCTATTCTAACTACCTGTTTTAAATGGGGAAAAACTGCATGTCTCTAGTTTTTATTGGAATGAACAAATCAAATTTACTTGTGATTCTGGCTTTTTACTTGTAGCTTGTTAACTAGTGTTGATTCCAGGGTATAATAACTGTTCTCTCAGGGATGTGATTTCTGAGGAAGAACATATTCATTCGCAGGACTCAGTGGATTGATAAGGTTGTAACCAAATGATTTGAGTGTGTGCTCAGTGTCACGAGCGACCTGACTACTTTTAGAACTCAAGATGTTAAAAAAGGGGATTGCTGGCTTTATTCCCAATTAATACAAAGAATTTATTTGTGATTTCAAGTGTTCAACAGAATGCCAGATTTTCCATATGAATTAGGTAAATTAATTTCAAGCTGTAGTGTACAAAGTTCTTATGATCTTTGTTTAGAGTGATACTGCCTTATTTATATGGGTAATTGGTCATCTAAGATGGCATTGTTTATAAAGGCTGGGCTGTCTGGCTGGTCATTTGTGTGATTATCAGAATCGTTTATTTTTATTTATGGTCTTTTTAAAGCCAGCTTTATTGAGATATAATTTATATGCAGGAAAATTAATCATTTATTGATATCATGGTTTTTGGCAAATGTTTATAATCATGTAACCACCTCCTCTGTCAAATACAAAATATTTTCTCTCACCCAGAAAGTCCATTCATGTCCCATAGTATTGGATCTCCCTTGCCACGTCTCTAGACTCTGGGATCCTCTAATCAGTTTTCAGAGTAGTTTTTTTTTTTTGAGAGACACCTGTTACATATAGCTGGGATTGTAAAGAAATATGATGTGCTTTTACATTACAGCAATTAAAATATTAATCAAAAGCTAAAACAAATATAGGGATCTTTAGGAACCTCTCTTTATTTTCTAATATGAACCTTTAAATTAGTAACTGACAGTGCAATATCAACCTGTTTAAGAGGCTTATACAGCACTTATACAAATGCTGGTGAATATATTTCTCTTGTAAACTGAAAAGCAGTGTTAAACCTCCATTTGAAAGGAGGTTTTAAAAGGCACAGCTGTGCGTGTGTGTGCGTGCGTGTACACAAACACACAGAACTCTGAAAACCTTATTTTTTGAAAGATAAAAAATGCCAGACTTGACTGGAACTATAGAAGAATGAACATTGGAGGAAGCCATGCCATAACCATTTCTTGTGAGGAAGGGAGGGGTGGAAATACAAGCCTGGAATTGTTCTGGGTTCATTTCTTACAGAGACTGAACCTAAAGACTGAATGCTTTCTTTCAGGTCTTACTTATGGTTTTAGTTAAAAGCAAAGGCCAATAGGAGAAAGCTTCAGATGTTATTTTGTAATTGACTGGAAAATTGGTTTCAAGGTAAAGAAAGCTTCTTGATGGCCTTTTTGTTCTAATTTCTCCTAACGGGTTGAATCATAGAATTTAGAAGTCAACTAATCAGTCTTCCAGTCTTGCAAATTGGAAAATTGAGGACCAGAGGAGAAATGCAGGATTAGACCCTCTTGTCTTTTCCTTTGTAGTTAAATGTATGGTTTTATTTCTCCCCTCACCTCATTGGTTGAACTGGGCTCTTTTTTCTATCTCTTACCTCCAAATTAAATGAACCAATAGCAACCTCATGTTTTCATTTCCATCATCCTTTATTTAAACCTAATTACTCTGTGGAGGCTTTTTTCATTTTTATGGTGATACCCTAGTAGGTAAAACAAGGATTTGTATACGTATATAGTACCACCTTGCTCTCCTACAAGGTAGTTAATAGATTCAAACGTTGTGGATTTGAAACTGTTGTCTTTAATATTTCATCTATTCTCTGTGGTTTCTGTTGTTTGAATAACACTGAATCTTAATGTAATTTGTACAGGTATTGCAGGCAATGGGATACCCAACAGGGTTTGATGCAGATATTGAATGTATGAGTTCCGATGAAAAATCAGATAATGAAAGCAAAAATGAAACAGTGTCTTCAAACTCAAGCAATAATACTGGAAATTCTACAACTGAAACCTCCAGTACCTTAGAGGTATATTTATACATTATTTTCCTTAGGAAAAAATATTCATTATAGAAAACTTGAGAGCTATGGAAAAATATAAATAAAAATCAAAAGTATATATAAATGGATATATTCCAAAGGCAGGTATTATTAATATATATATTTTTTCATCCAGCCTTTTTTTATTATTTTAATTTTAATTTTCAGTGAGTATTTTTTCTTTTTAAGAGCAGAAAGGGGGAAAGGGGACAGAGACGGAAAGAGAAACATCAGTGTGAGAGAGAAGTATCGATATGAGACAGACACATGAATTGGTTGCCTACCACATGCATCCCAACTGGTCAGGGCATTTAACCTGCAACCCAGGTACATGCCCTTGCCCAGGAATTGAACCCTCAACCCTTTGGCACTAATCATTGAGCAACACCGGCCAGGACTCTGTAAGTATTTTTATGAGGGTATATTTATACAGTTTTACATCTTATTTTTCCCCCACTTCTAAAAATATCTGTATAAAGCCCTGGCTGGCTTGGCTCAGATGGTTGTAGCATTATCCTGTGCACCAAAAGCTTACTGGTTGGATCCTGATCAGGCATAGGCTCAATTGCAGGTTCCATTCCCCATGGGAGCACATGCAGGAAACAACCAATTGATGTTTCTCTCATACATCCATGTTTCTCTCTTTCTCTCCTTTCCTCTCTCTCCCTTAAAAAAAAAAAAAAAAAGTAAAAACATATCCTCAAGTGAGGATTAAAAAAAAATCGATAAATATACTATGTATTGCACAACATGTTTAACTAGAATTTCCCTTTTGCTGCATTTCATAAGTATATTAACAATAACTGCAGAGCAAAGAAACAGAAGATCTAGTGGAAGAAATGTAGGTATTATTTGAAGTTGTGCTAAGTTGAGGGCAGTGGGTCATCATTGAGTTTGACTGGCTCTGAGAAAGACATAAAGTTTGACCTAGTATGTTCCTTAGACTTTGGGGAAGTCCTGGCCTATGAGCTTATTACCACAGACACCAGAATCCAAGCAATATAGTCACCGCATATTTGGGAATTCATGGAGCCCTTATTCATTGCATTCTACATAAGGGAAATCAGCTTTCAAGTAACAGCAATAGCTTACATTAGCATTTAAAATTTGTCATTTCTAAGAATGCATATTTATTAAGGACTAAACTCTTTAGTACCTGCTTACTACCAGTTGCTGAAGAAATGTGCTCAGAGCCTCAAGATGCCCTCAGGCTAGAAGGGCAAAAGACTTGTTTATAACTAATTACACTGTAATGTGATAAAGCTCTGTGATTACAAAATGAATATAATAATGTAAAATCTCCAAGTAGGAAATGATTGAAACTTACACACATGTGAAATTAAAGGAGTAAAATGATACAGGCAAAGCCCATGTGCCTGATACACCGTGATTATGATCTGGCTCCAGTAGGGCTGTTTGCACCCCTTCATTCAGCCCAACTGAACCTCCTGCTGTTTCTTCGGTCCAGAATGCCCTTCTCCTTTGATTCCTCCTTAGGATGGTCTGGCAATGAGCTCCCTTTGAGGGGTGGGTTCACATTGTCACTTCAGAGAAATTATCCTGATCGCCCTAGAAAGTGAGTCCTTCTATTGTGTTTCCTTAAGTTACATCTGTTCTGTAATATACATTGTTTTACAGTGATTATATCTGTCCCTCCCACTGTACTAGAGATCCTTGGGGACAGGGAATGATAACTGTTACTGTTACTTTAAAATTTCAAAATCCATCGTTTATAGCCCACTGTTTTTTTGTTTGTTTTGGGGGGGGGGTTTTTTTTTTTTTTTTTTTTAGGTGTCCTTAAATCTCTTTAGAGATACTGAAAGGTGTGAGTGGGCATTTTCTTCCAGCCTCCTAAAGTGAGTTATTTTTTCCTAATCCTAACGAAAAAAAACAAAAACAAAAAACAAAACAAAAACAAAACAGTGAACACTCATTTGAATCTCAACAGTTCTGTCCACTTTGTTAGTCATTTAGATTATTATTCTTAGACCACGAACACCACAACCACAGATCAGACCCGAGAGCACCATGTAATGGCAGACTACATTCCTCTTGAATACTCATCTATTGGGATAGCCCTGCTTCAAAGGCAGAGTGTTCAGATGACTGAATGATTGGGACATTTATTGCTTGTAGAATGTTCATACCTTTATATAGATACTTCGTCATTTGTATATAGAGGTGCTCATGCACTGGCTCCTGAATGCTTTAAAATACAATTTTGAGCCTCTTTTTCAACAGAAACAAGTATAATTGTATAATAAGAAATTTCATACTTTGAAATCTTGCTTGTTTGTACCTCCTTTTAGGTAAGAACTCAGGGCCCTATCCTCACAGCAAGTGGCAAAAATCCTGTAATGGAGCTCAATGAAAAAAGAAGAGGTCTGAAGTATGAACTCATCTCGGAGACTGGTGGAAGCCATGACAAGCGCTTTGTGATGGAGGTATGTAGCTGTAGGTACATATAAGCCAACCTGTTTTGCCCTCAGACACATAGGACATCCTAAGCTTATACATAAATAAGCTTTAGACTGAGTCTATTTTTGTGGCACTATTTGGCTTTTGGCGTTTTCTGTGTTATGATCCATTGAAATTGAACTACAAGAGGAATTGCATGGGCTAACTGTAGAGTGTCGTTCTTGATTTTAGGTAGAAGTGGACGGACAGAAATTCAGAGGTGCAGGTCCAAATAAGAAAGTGGCAAAGGCGAGCGCAGCACTAGCTGCCCTGGAGAAGCTGTTTTCTGGACCCAATGCAGCAAATAATAAGAAAAAGAAGATTATCCCTCAGGTACGAGTTGAGCATTAATAACTGTGAAAAATATTACCAGAATTAAGTTTCCTTTTCTGTTTTTGTGCCACATTAGCTTTTTAAAAACTATTCGTTTTTCTTGGATTTAGCAATCTTTTCTTTAGGTTAGGTCATTAGTAATATAAATGTGTCAGTGGGTCCCTGTTCCATGGTTGCCCTAAGCAAATTATATACTGAAAAGAGAATGTTAGCATTATGTAGGGGTGTCAGGTCTCTGGATGAAGTGGAGTGTTGAGGGATTTGGACTTGAATGAGATGTTAGCATTTGTCTGGGTTAGGGAAGCTGCCAAGAGGACTTGGGCTTACTTTCATCAGTCTGCAGATGCTCTTCCATTTCCCTTTCAGTTTTGAATTTTTGCAGCATTTATTTTGGGCTTTCTGTTGAAGATAGCACAGTATAACTTGACCCTGTGTTGCTTCTTCTGTAGACTGGGAATGTCAGTGCTGCAAAGGCCTGGAATTAACCCCACGGTATTTGGAAAAGATGGCCTCCTAATTCCGTGCTTTTGGATAACAGATTCTTCTAACTATTTGTTTTAATGCATTCAAAAATATTTTCTAGACATATGTCATGTGGATGGTTGTGAGGGAAAAAGATACAAAAATAAATATAAGACACATTCTCTCCTTCATGGAGAATACTTGTGTAATAATATCTGAATATATTAAGTGATAGAAAAAAGCAATTAAAATACTTAAGATTAATAGAAGGAAATGGGTTATTTAAGATTGTGTGTTAAACAGTTTCTTTTACATATGGTAGGTCTATTATAGGAGGGTAGAATTGATCTCATTTTTTCGATGAGGAAACAGAGTACCAAGAAATTAAGATGCTGTATGTAGCAACATAGCCAATTGATAGTAGAGGTTCCAAAACCAGAGTCTTCTCCTTCCTAAGACATGGGCATTCTACTGTTGTATATTATCTCTTAAAAACTTGTTTTGTATACAAGTTCTTTTATTTACTATAATAAATTGCTTAAATCTTGAGATTCAAAATATAAACAAGTAAAACTTTTACTGTGATTAAAATTAAAATAAAGTTTAAATTGCAGAAGAAGACGTGTGGAGAGGATATGGATTTTCTTTTCCTAAATCATCTAGAATATGTTCTAAATTTGGAGAAAGATAATTGTTACCTTGTTTATTTTGGTGTCATTTTCCTGTGACTCGCATCTTGTAATTGGTTTGTTCAACTAAACTTGCAGAGACTTAAGACAAGTTTAGTTCTAGTAGATAAGAGCTTAATTTGTGTGAGGTCCCCTTGTTATTGCCAGATTGTTGCTTCCTGACTACCTTTGAATAGGCTGTGTTTAAAAAAAAAAAAAAAGTCTGCTTGAAGTTAACTCATTTTTAGAAGTTTTCCATACTAGAAGCCATAAACCTCCTGTGTTCAATGTGCTTAACAGCCAAGAAGCAGTCTGTTTTGGATGTGTGGGGTGATTTTTTTTTTCCCAGCCAAAAAGAAAAATGGCAGCTCTCTGTGCATGATATATTAAACTTTGAAACTGCCTCTGAGATAAGGCCAAGCAGAGTTGAATAAATCAGCTATGTTGCTTTATTTTCTAGGATTATACATGGTCTCTGCCGAGCGACTTCATACTATATGTAGCAATCAGCTATGTTGCTATATACAGTATCTTAAATTCAGTTTATACTAGCAGTGAAGGCTGACCTAGGAGGAGCAGAAGATAATGGTATTTCCATGTGAGATAGATGTGTGTGTGCTCTGAGATACTGTTGGCTTTGTCATACAGTGAGCTTTGAGACTCTGCCCTCTTCCCCCTTCCTTATTTGTAGTAGGGAATATTAGTAGTTTCTAGCTTGAGTTTTTGTTGCATTATTTCACTATAAAATAAGAATAATCTTTAAAACTAAATATCCTTGATTTCTTAAAAATTTTAGTTTTGGAAAGGGATGTTTTATCAGCCTTGTGTGCTGTTACTGCTTGATTTAGTTTTTTTTTTTAATCTATATTTGAAATTGCTCTTTGTACTCTGAAGTAAGGAGAGCAAAATGGGTGTTATTTCACAATTACTGGGGCAACTCCCCTAGAGAGAGATGATGGGACTTTACCATACTCCATGGCATTTTAGAGCAAGAAAGGATATTAGAGTTGGTATGTATATAAATATGTAGGTATTTATTTATTTAATGATTGGTGCATGTACGCACATATTCGCAACAGAAGAGATAGGCTCAAGGAAATCATATGACCTTCCTGAGGGCTTAGTAACTTAGGGCAGAAACTTGCATCCACATCTTTTGTCTTCCTGTCTTAGTCCTTTTTTACAAAAATTCCATTCCAGTTTGCATGCAGCTTGTTCTAGGTGGTTTGTTGTTGCAGTATTTCTTATCTGTGGCCGGAGAAGTCAGTGAATTTCGATCAAGTGTTTATAATTAGTCTGACCTCGGTTGAATTTGAATGTAATTTGATACTGAAATTTGTATGTAGGAATGAATTCTTTTTGGGTAGCCCTCAAGTGAAAAGTTATTTGCATATTCTTATGTACTTAGCATATAACCTAGACTAAGTCTGTAAGGTAGGTGTCATTTTCATTCTACAGATGATAAAGTGAAGGCTTACGGTCATAGGCGACACACTGTCTCATTCTATAGGCTCCAGTTTCTCAGAGGGTGTACATTATTAGAGATAATAGGATAACAGTTCTTATTTCTCTCAGTAATAAAAATGTGTTCTTTTTAACAGGCAAAGGGTATTGTGAATACAGCTGTGTCTGCAGCAGTCCAGGCTGTTCGGGGCAGAGGAAGAGGAACTCTAACAAGGGGAGCTTTCGTTGGGGCTGCAGCTGCTCCTGGCTACATTGCTCCAGGTACATTACCACCTATACATCTGCCTCCTTTTTGGGGGCAAAGAGGAATGGCGTCTCTTTATTTTCTAGGATTATACATGGTCTCTGGAAATATGATATGGGTGTAGGATGGGTGTGCACAGAAATTGAAAGGAGAATCTACAGAATGTCCTGGGTTTTCTCACAGAATCTGCCGAGTGACTAGAGGCTTCCTGGAGGGAAGTGACAGATGAGCAGTGTTGTGCGTAGTTGAAGGGATGTTTTTTGACAATGAGGAAGCTAAAAGAAGTAGCAAAGATTGAGGAGCAGAGTATATTCAGTGGGATACAGAAGACAGAAAAATAGCTGCTAAGAAGTTATTTAATTGGGGTGAATCCTGGTCATTATTTAGCATTTCCTTAACTCAATGTTTGGGAACCATCACAGACTAAAGAAACACAAAAAGAGAAAAAGAGGAACTTCTTACCCAGAATTTACTATACACCAGATACTTTTTAAAAAATTTTTATTTATTGATTGTAGAGACAGAAAGGAAAGGAGATGGAGAGAAGTATAAGTGGAACAACAAATGAATATTTCTCTTTAATTTGTTGTTCCACTTATTTATGCATTCATTGGTTGATTCTTGTGTGCGCCTGAATGGGAATCGAACCCGCAACCTTAGTTTACGCTCTACTTAACTAAGCTACCCAGATACTTTCATAGAAGCGATTTCACTTAATTGTTTCTAATCTTCGCGTGTTTTTATTTTCTAGATGAGGAAACTAGGTTTAGGGAGATAAGGTGAAGCAAAGGGTGGAATACAGATGTTTGTAGTCTCTCTTACCCGTTTTACCAGATGGATTGAGGGAGATGGATAAAAGTGTCATCTCCTTGCCTGGTCTAATCCATATGTCATTTTAATGGTAGATACACATGTCCCATTAAAATCAAGTTCTCTGCAATATTGAAAGTATGAAATTTTAACTTGACAAGTAAACAGCTTGTAGTTGTTCCTCAAGAGGAAATTGTCACAAAGATTGGGTTTTTTATGCAGTCATTTTTTAAGTTTACATAGATGGTGGGTTTTTTCTGAAGCAAGAATTAGAATAGACTATTTGGGAAGTTGTATGGATGATGGGATTTGGCAATTCTACCTTCTAGAAGTTGATCCCAGTAGGGGCATAGCTCAGATATTTGTCATATACTTACTAGTTCAGTTGCTCTAACGGTGAGACATAACTAATCAAATAATCGCTGTTATACACTGAGATGATTTGATGACAGAGAAGGCCATGATGCTATGAGAGGGTGTAATAGAACACTGCTCTGGTCTGTTGGGTCCCTGATGGCTTCCCTGAGGAAGTAACACTTGAACTGAGCTTTGAAGAATGCGTAGGAGTTAACTTGGGGAAGAGTGTGAGGTGGAAGTTTCACACTGAGGAAAGCATGTGTAGAGACCTTGTGGTCCTGGTGGTAGGAAATTTGGCTCAGTTGAAGGTTTGGAAGGTCAGGATGTCATGTGGAGATTCTTGGGGTAAGGAGTGAGTTGGGCTAAAGCTGGATGCTCAGTGGAGGCAGTGGTTTGGAATTTGTTCTTAGAATCCTAAGTGCAGTAGTATGTCGTGAAGGATTCTAAGGAGTGAAATGACAAGATCAGATTTTCTTTTTCCAGATCACTCTATAGTGTGAAGAACAGATTGTAAGAACCGAAGTGGGCATGACAAGGCAAGTTAAGGTTTTTATAGACTAGTAGCCCAGGCAAGAAACAATGGGGATGTCTCCAGTGGGTGCTAGGAAGTAAATGGGTGGCAGGAAGTGAACAGGTTGAAGGATTTCTCAGAAGCAGAATTTATGGATTTAATATGGAGAATGAAAAAGAATGAAGTTTTCAGGATATCTCCTAGGATTTTTTTAAGCTGAAGGAATTAGACTGGAGATGAAGAACACCGAAAGATGCATGGTAGGGACATGAGAGAAAGGATAGTCATAGTTTGGTACAAGCTGTGTTCAAAATTAAAACATTCTGTGCATCTCACTATTTCAACTGAAATTTAATTTTTATTTTTTGCCTTATTCAATGCATTGTTGAAAGGAAGCAACTTTCACTTAACAACGATAGGCAAGTTATTGAGATTAGCTTTTTTGCCTTTGATTACATGTTCCACTGGGACTTGATCCATTTGTGTCTATGGTTGCTTAGTCTTGAACATTTACCTCCTGCTTGAGTGGTAAGCAGCCATCATCTGTCTACTGGCAATAATCTTGAAGGGAAGCATTTAGGTCTGCTGTTGCCAGGTGTTTCTTTTCTGTAGCAACTTATCACATTGACCTCTGTGAAAGGCTTATCTCCTGAAGTTTTTAAGAATGAAGTTCTCTTATAGCCTAGAGAAGATTCAGATGAGATTGATTTAAGTATGAATGGTTTATATGCCATTTGTGGAATACATGCTGTGCAGCAGGGACTGTAGTTAGTATTTTTACATATATTATTTAATTACATTTCACTGCCAACTCAATTACTGCAGTAGACTATGCGGTACATAGAGATTAAATAACAGGTAAAATTCAAAGTCACCTTGCTAGAGAGAGGTGAAGTCAGGATTAGAGCCCCAATGGTTTGCTCAGTGGCCAGTTAAGCAACATAACCTCATTTCTCTCTAAGGAGCTCTTGATAAAACCCTTGAAATTATAGTCTTAGCCAAACAGTTGCCTTTTCCTGGATTTCATGCACAACTCACTTTTTTAAGCATTACTTTCTCTTTTGGCCTCTGATACTGTTCCTACTGCTTATTACAGCTGCATTGTGTCCACTTAAAATAATGATTGAGCATCAAAGATTAAGATTGAGACTATGTTGTACTATCCCTGGTTTTATATGACTTAAAGTATAGACTAAAAAGTGAAAGAAATTTATCTTTCAGGAAATGTTTCAGTTAGCCCCTAAAAGCAGTTTACTTGTTCGGTGTACTTTTGAGTGTTTTGTCTCAGACAGGAGATTTGGAACTGGTTGTTCAAAGACGACAAGACTTAACGTCTGCCCTAGTGAATGCTGGGGGCAGGTGGGAGTAGGAACAGACATTGAGTAAACACCATGCAGTGTGATGCAAGCTGTACTGGGAGTGGACAGAGGAGTGGGAGACGTCACAGAGGAGGTGATATTTGGTCCTGATCTAAATGATGAGCTGCAGCTGGTCGTGAGAGCAGTAGACAAAGAGGTTGCAATGTAAAAGGGCTTGCTTTGTTGTGGGTACAATGTGAAGGTACCTTTCATGCCCTTGTCCTATATTAGAAACCAATTTTTCCTAGAAACTTAGCCAAGTAATTTAGTACTTATATTTTTTAAAGTTGTTTTACTGAAAGATTAAAGATTGTAGCTTCTATTGAGTAATATTTCTAATCCCTACAACACTATAAAGTAGCTTGGAAGGTTTTCCATTTTAAAGATGAGAAAACAGCAACTAAGAATTATATGTCTAAGGACATATAAGAAATTGGTGCCAGAACTAACTGGTTCCAAATCTTCTGTATTCTTTGTATATGTTTTTATTGACAATATGAGCCTTTTTTCATAGGCACCAAATGCTAATGTCAGTTGCACCACTATTTACTGAGAGACCCTGTACTGGAGCCAGGAATTCAGATAGCAGCAAGACATGGACCTTGCCATCAAGCCCACAGCCTGACCTGTGTGCCCTCCTTAATGGCAGTTGAGGCTCCAGCCTGCTTCTGTCACTGCTTTCTGGAAAGAGACTTGAAAAGATCTGTTTTCCAGCTCTGAGAAATTGGTCATTTGAGTAGTTCTGAGTATTCCTTTGTTCAGCATACTATGTTCAGTCAGTGCTTACTACATTCTGCTAGATTCAGGCGATGTAGGGCGTCTCTGCCTCTCCCTTGGGGAACGCAGACAACGAGTCGACAATTACAATAGTGCGGTAAGCATAGTGAGGCAGAGACAACTGCTCTGGTGGGTGAGGGAGCCTGTGGCCCGGGCAGAAAGTTTCCACTTCCAGCAAGCCTGAAGGGAGCAGTAGACGAGAGCCAGTCTGAGAATGGTTCTCATCCGCCCCACATCTGGATGAAGTCCTCGGAGCCCACAGTGCTGGGACCAGTGGAACTTGTGAATTGGACCAGTACCAGCTTCCCTTTGTCCTGGACTGATCTGCTCTCTCTCCTTTGCACTAGGCTATGGAACACCATATGGCTACAGCACAGCTGCCCCTGCCTATGGTATGTACACCATCTTACTGGTTTCTCCTATTAGCGACTCTGTCACAGCAATCCCAAGCACAGTTTGTGTCTAGGGTTTCTTTCAATGAATTGGAGGATCTCAGACCTATTCATTCTAGTGACCCAACTTAAATTCCCTTTGAAAATGCCACAACCTTGTGGTTCTGGGTTTCGTTGGAGTTGCTCTTCTCTCGCTTTGCCTGATTGAAGGACTGCTTGTTTCTAATTGCCTGTTTCTGACCATTCTGAAATTAAATATTTTAAGTAGTTCTTACAGCCAACTTACACTCCATTCAAAGGCTACTGAAGGGCCATATGCAATTTCTAGCTTGGCTGCCTGCCAGTTATGTAGCTATACTTAAGTTTCTGGTTGGAAACTGAACTGTGGGTGATTGAAGTTAGGGATAGGCACTGCTCACTTCAAATGTGTAGCCATCATCCCTTTCCGGAAACCTGCTGTAGAGGTGGAGTCCACAGGTCCTAGCGCGGTGATGGGCATCAGCAGCAGTGTTCCTGAATGTTTGCTGCAGAGTGCCTGTAGTACATGTCAAAATCACAGGAGTGTCCCCTCGCCCTCCAAAAACAAAAAGTGAAAGCAAATGCAGAAGTGAACCTCAGTGGCCCTTTGGATAACTTTTGAATGAGGTTTATGTGGCAATGGAGGCAATAGGTTTGGAGTCAGTGATATGCTCTTAGACATTTTTCCTAACTCAGTTGCTACATGTTCTAGAATCAGCCATCTGCAGGATGTTTGTCATTGAGAGAAGAAGGGAGCAAGTGTGTATGCTTGTGAGAGAGCGTGAGTGTGTGTGTGTCTCTGTGCAGCCCCTGCTGCGCAGGCACGGTCACAAATGGAGAAGACCCCGAGAGTACGGCTGCTTGGGCTTTTGTTCTCTACATGAGCCTCAAGGCCTTTCATTATACTTTTTCTCTTCATGCATCAGCTTTCCCATTGTGTTTGGAAAATTATGGGTCCTTAAGACTGATAAATTGAAGCTTCATCTGTTTCATAACTAGAAATAAGTAGAAAGTGAACAGTTTGACCTCTTTCCCCGTTAAGGTAGACAATTATATCCTGGAAAGATGTGGAGAAGCTGCAAGGGTCAGATTGTGGGGTGAGTTTCTCCAAGGCCAACTGCAGAGGCTGGAGTTACCTCCTCCACCTGAGTGTCTCCTCCGGCACTCTGGTTAGGTCAAGGCTCCCCCAGATGCCCTTGTCCTCAGATCTGGGTGAGTAGGAAGTGGAGATTCATTTAAGAGAGTGCTTTCACCCAGAATTGCCTCTGAAGTCAAACTGTCCAGCTCCTTTTGATTCTGGATATCCTGGCTACTGCCCTCTTCCTGTGAGTCAGGTCTGCCCAGTGTACGGGCACGCCTGACTCACAAGCCTCACTCTCACGTGTCTGAGGACAGAGCATCTGCCTCCTAGGACAGGTCTCCTTCTGTGTCTTTCTTTTAGACGCAGTCTCACATTCTGTTTAAGGCTTGCTAGCGCTGTTTTTCCCATTAAAACACTTTTATATCTAGGCTTTAAGCTGCATTCACGTTTTTCCTCAGTATTTTTAATTTTTCTTTCTTGTTCCTCCCTTTTCTCTAACATTGTACTTTCACCCGGTGGCATCTGAGCCCCACTGCAGAAGGCTCTTCTCCTCCATGTGCCATATAACTGACTTCCAAAGCTGGTGAAATTTGATGCCCCCATTTTTCACATAAAAGATTTGTTTTTAAATGTTACTGTGATGCCAACCTACTAAAATGATGCTTTATTTTGGCTGTAAGGTAAATATGTCTTTTGGCCTTTGTAAAGCTGTTGCATGTGGGGTAATTTCCCTCTGATCATCTGGTGCTCTTGAATACCTGCTGTTGCTGCTTTGTGATTTCTCCATAGGTTAAAGATTAGAATAGAAATAGGAGCAGATTTCAAATCATGCTTGAGTATGCAGAAGTTTGTGAGGCCACAAGAACTCATTAATTACAAAATTAAGAGAGCAATTATTAACCTTTCCAGATTTGCCATGCCAATATTGGCAATAGCCATGAACAAGCTGAGCCCCTTGTCCCAACTCCACTTGGAGCCGTCTTTCTGGGGACCTCAGGCCTGCAGAGGACAATGTGCTCTGAATGTTGACAATCCGTGTTCCGCCTGTAAAATGACATTTGTCAAATGGAGAACCAATATGGATCTCTAGAATCACGTTAGAATATTAATCAATGGCATTGCCTTTGATCTTTAGCATTCATGACAGTTCATTCATATGAAATTGCCTTCTGAATATCATTCTTCCTGTGACTTAGCCATCTCATTTTGGAGTGGAAAATATGATCAAAATATTAAAAGCAATTTAATTTGTGGGCCTCTTCCAAAATGGTGCATGTTGACTGACGAATCTGGAAAAGGTTAATGATAATAATTGTAAGATTTTTCTTAACCTGGAACTTTTATTGGATTATCAAACTTATTTGGAGTCCTTTCCGTTTCTTTTCTCTGTAGGTTTACCCAAGAGAATGGTTCTGTTACCCGTTATGAAATTCCCAACATATCCTGTTCCCCACTACTCATTCTTTTAGCAAATGACAGAAGCTAATTCCTATCGAACAACAATACAGTACGATACAGAATGTTAGAAACAAAGCCTTTTTATCCTGCTTTCTTCGAATACATACTTGATCAAAATTATTTGTAAAGAACATCTTTCCTACTTTTTGATTTTAACAAATGCAAATTTAGTTCTCTAAAACTTGAAAACAAACAAAAAAAGAAACTAGTTCTGTGAAACGGTACCTCATTTCTGGAAAATAACTTATACCAGCCCTTCTGTTGTAGGGAAATAAGTCTAGCAGTTCAAAGTTTAAGAGGAGTATCAGATTATGTAAAATTAAATTTGTGAAGGATGTATAGTCTCAAACACTGATCACAAATAAACTGCTTTGTTGTACCCCAGAGTACTGCCTGGTTCCTGACATAGCCACTGATTCTAGCTGATTGACATGTATCTGCCCCAGGGCACTTTAAGTTGGGCTGTAGTAATTTTTTTAATACAATAGACTTTTCATTTTACTTTGTAAATATTGAAGTGTGTAATTAAAGCCAATAAAATATGGGTTTGAATATTGTTTTAGCTTATTATTTTTGATATGTTTTGGTATAAAATTATAAGGAATTGAAAACTAATAATAACTTAGCCCTAGAAACCCATCCAATTGTAAGCAAACTGCTACAGTAAAACCAAGGCGGTTGTGAGTCCGAGCCAGTCTCCTTACTCTGTGAGCCCTTTGTGCCCTGTTGTACAGGGGCGTCCCCATGACCCGGGGCGCTTTGTTCCCTGAGCATTGTTTATCAAAATGATGGCACCACCCAGAGATGGGAAGGGAGGAATAGGATCATTTTAGTTTCAGAATTCCCAAGTTTAAAAAAATAATAAATTAATTGATCAGTCACCCTCTCTTGTTCTTGTGGCCTTCTTCACTCTGTAAGATACTGTGTTCACTCCCTGACTTTTTTCATG
Source organism: Lasiurus cinereus (assembly GCA_011751065.1). Taxonomy (NCBI): domain Eukaryota; kingdom Metazoa; phylum Chordata; class Mammalia; order Chiroptera; family Vespertilionidae; genus Lasiurus; species Lasiurus cinereus. Next base: position 7,125,995 of record JAAGEH010000124.1, on the reverse strand, counting down.
CAGATAGAAGATGAGCAATTTTTCTGGGATTCATTGAAGGGTCTTCTTTTCCTCTTCAATTACATCAGAATCTAAAGCAGCAACAGGGTCCCCATAAAAACTTGCTCTTCGATTGTCCCAGTTCTTGTTGAGTGCTGCTGTGAAAAGTGACAGGTTTCAGCCATGGGTCAGCACTTATTTTTAAGACACCTGTTAAGCTGGTGACGAATGATGACGGGGTATCATTGTGCTGTTCTGTAAAGGGTGCACACCTACGTCTTCCACTTGCATTCTCACCTTGTTTGGGAAGCCTTTGATGTTACTGGAAGGTAATGGTTTCATTAAGGTACTCACCCCCATGGAGGCAACAGTGTGGTCCCTTGTTGGTATTGACAAGTTGCTGTGTCTTAAAAATGTCCGTTTTTAGTATGAAATAGCTTTCTTCTTCCCTCTTAAATTCTGTTTTCCAGAGTGGAACACTGCCCATCAGTGAGAATGGGCTTCACAAACTATGGCAAATTGATGTGCCAGATTCTTTGGGACCACTAAATGAGAATGAAACAGGCGATTTAAGACAAATGTCACTTCTCAGACATCTGTTTATTACAGTGGTTTGTTTAACTTCTGCTCCTTGACCTTTTGTCTTATTAGTGGTGGGTGATTCTTTAATAAAACCTCATCACTTGCTAGAAATAGCTGTGAACTTACCATTCTCATCCTACGCAGTAGTGGCTAGACGTAAACAGGAGGCCCATTTCGGCTGGGAGTTTTCATTTTTCATTGATTCGTTTTGCTGACCTATGGATGAAACAGAGCCATCACTGAGAAGAAAAAGCATGGCTGATAGTGTCCAATTTTTATTAAATATTTACAACAGTCCTCTTTGTTTTTGGAATACTATTAATTGGCAGCTGCAGCTGTATTGTCATTTGAAATTGATCGTCAAATTTGCATTCCAAGTTGGAATCTCTCTGGAGATTTCTCCTTAGAAAATTCTTTAGAAGTAGCTGACTCGGCTTCAGAGCTCAGTCCCTGTGTGATGGTGAAAAGGGAGCTGTGCTGTTTTCCAACATGATGGCAGTCATTTCAAATGGTTCCTACCAAGTCCTTTTTTTTTGTTTGTTTGTTGGAAGTTACTAACCATGTTGTAAACCTGCCCCGTTGCTGCAAACTTTACATTTCTCTGCTTTACTTAAAATAACAGAGCTGTCAGTCCTTCGTTAGAAGTGGTAACCATTGCAAGTTCAACTGTTTAAATTTTGTAATGAATTAAGTGTCCTCCCTTCTTTTGCCCTTCCCACCCTTCCATTTTGTAATGAAAATTCCACTTACAGCTGAAAGAGCAGAGAAATCTAAATGAAGCTCTTGGCTTCACCAAATTCTGTGAAATTAACATAGAGTTTTGCTTCTCTGCTCTTTTCTCCACTGTAGGTGGTTTTTTCATTGAAAGCCCCTATTGCCAGCCTCTGAGCGTCGCACCATTTATTATTCACTTGGGCCCTCAAGATTTCTTCTCTGACTTCTAGAACCATCAGGTTGTCTGGCTTGAAATGGCAATTTCTATGTCTTGGTCTTAAGAGCAATGTGACCCCTGAGGCTTTCCAGCTCTCAGACACACCACTCTGGTACCTTCTTTTGGAAAGCAATGACTGAACATTTTAAAGAAGAGCAATACTTTACTCAAAGCCACGGTGTCTGTCCTAAAACTTTTCTTTGGAAACCTAGCAATATCTGTACTTGACTCCTCCTATTGTAGTCTCTTGTCAGGGAGTTTACAGACCAATTTAGAACTTAGAATTAGTGTGTGAGCTGTGCTATATCTTCTGACCGTTTTTAAACTTTTTTAGCATATAAATTGGGTAGTTGCATTCCTGACTGCGTCAGTTAGTGCTATTATAATTTCTCAGAGATAGGGGTTCTTGAAGCCATATTCTTTGCATGGAGGCTGGTGCCCAGCCGTGGATGTGGCCTGTAGCCTGCGCTCCTTCAGAATCAGGAGCACCCCATCTCCTGTGCAAGGAAATGGTCCAGTGGTTTCCCACATACCTCACGCAGACTTGCTGCCGTGCCTGGTGCAGTGCAGCACGGAGTCCTGAGGTCGTCTGTAGTCCTCTCCATCCGTTAACCCAGGGGACACAACCTGCAGATTGTCCTGGTATATTAACCTTTCCTTCTTTTTTAAAAATTTGGGTGGATGTTTGAAAATCATATATCAGTCAGTCACCATTATTAATTGAAGAGCTGGGAATACCTCGTTAATGTATTTTTAAAACTGGTGTTGGACCCTCTGTGTATTTCAGGTTAATACTTTTAAGCAGTTTTCAGCACGTTTATCTCACTTTATTCTCGTTCTCCTCGGACCTCCGTAGCCATATCACTTATATAAAATAGGCTGAGATATAGTGACTGTAAGCTGTGCTCTCAGTATACAAAGGTAAGCTCTTTTACTTTCTGATTAAAGAGAAAAGTAATTAAAAATGGATGAACACAACATGCATGCATATATTACAATCATATATGATGTATTTGATCTCTTAGGTCTAATAGCATCACATTTCCTTTAAAAAATTTGTATGATCTAAATGTAAAATAATTACTTTCAGCATTTGTTTTAATACCCTTGTTTTACTTTCTATTCAAGAGACATTTCACTTTTGCTAAGTGTATGAGTGTAAAAACTTAAATATAGCATATGTGAATCACACACACATACCTGTTTAAAGAAAAGAATTCGGTGGTAGAGTTCACCTAAGAAGATTTTAACATCAGGGCACTTTTGGCCAAAGTGCTGGAATTTCAAAAGCAGCAAGGTTGGCAACAGTGCTGGTAGGATGCATTTATATGTAGCTGTCCACAAGCTGAGGATTGAAGTGCCAATTTCTCAAGGAGAAAAACTTCTCTGAGAAATGAAAATCTCTGATCTATGTTGTATGCCCTCATGCAACAGCAGCAAGAAGCCATAAAAAAAAAAGCAATAGAAAATGAAAAAAAAAAAGTATTAAGGTAACTATGGGAAAATATGTAATTGACTGAGTTGCGCTAACTATTTGCAGACCCAAGTTTGGCAAGACTCAGAATGGTAAATATCCAGGGACCAAATAGATGTAAGGCAACTCACCTGTCTTTCTAGGTTAGGTAGCTAAATGATTTATTTCCCACCTTATTCAACCATCATGGAGTTCATTTAAAATATGTGAGGGTTAGGCCAAATATTTTAAGGATTTGCTTTGTTTAGTGTGTTCCATATATGCATTTCACATGTGTCAGATGTTCTATGCTAAGGCTATGTTTTTATATATAGATTAAAATGAATTTTATGTTTCATATTTGTCTCTAAGTAGCAGTTTTCTTTTTATTACTAACTTGAAGGTTGCTAGAACAACTTCCTTTTCCATACAGATCCTGCATGCATGTTGAATGTGGCTTTCGCATCTATAAAAGGTTGTATGAGGTCTAGCTGACTAGTACCAAGTATATTCTAGTCCTTCTCAAGCAGCCGGGTGCCCATCATGTGGCAGGTCCTTCTCTGGGTATCAGCACACAGCCCTGCCCAGTGGAAGTGCTTTAAGTCCGAGTCTCCTTGTTGATGGATTGGGCCTACTATAGATACTCTAGCTTGGGAAGCAAATCATGCGCTAGCAATGTCAAAAGATTATTAACTTATTTAATAGTTTATTTATGAACTAAGAGGCCCAGTACATGAATTCATGCATCAGTGGGGTCCCTCGGCCTGGCCTGCAGGATTGGACCAAATCTGGCTCTCTGACATCCCCCGAAAGGTCCCAGATTGCAAGAGGGCACAGGCCAGGCGGAGGGACCCCACTGATGCACAATTAGGACTGGGGAGGGACACGGGAGGTTGGCCAGTTAGGGAGGGAGCATGGGAGGGCTCCAGGACATGACCAGCCTGTCTCGCTCAGTCCTGATCAGCCAGACCCCAGCAGCAAGCTAAACTACCAGTCAACTGTCTGCCCCCTGGTGATCAGTGCACGTCATAGCAAGCTTTTGAGTGGCCTTAGCATATCATTAGCATATTGTGCTTTGGTTGAACAGACAACTAACTGGACACTTAGCATATTAGGCTTTTATTATATAAGATTAATTATATGGGCCCTCTGACATCACAAAAATGAGCATCCAGTGGAAATTCACTCATTTTAAATATTTCTCTGCCAATTTTGACAGCTCAAAACCAACTCTGGTTTTGTTCATGGACCTCTATCCAAGTAAGGGAACTGAATGACGAATACCCCAGTCCTTTTAAAACAATTTTTATAATAATAGCAAATAACAAACTGGCTAATTCAAATACCACATGTTTTCTTTATGATAAATGAGGGGAATTTTACCCTTGTGACTATTCATGATTACTCCCCCATTTCTTGGATCTTAATAACTGCAGTGGATGTAAATTTTCATGTGAGTTAGGGGAATGAACTAAGGAGATTCCTTGCACCCCATTCCTAGCAGTTAGAATTCTAGCAGTCTAGAGCCCTAAAAACCAGGGCTATTAAGAACAGTTATAGCTAAAAACAGCCTGCTCTCTGAGTGGTCGTCCTATAACTGCCATTGAGCTCAACCCTGCACCTCCTTGCTGTGGTGGGGGGGTGTGGCTCTCTGTGGTCATCAGAACAAGAAAGGCTCTGTTTTATGCAGACTGGTACTGACACCTTGGCACCCAGTGACCATGGATTTCTCAGTGTTACCAGGAGGCCTGGAAGGGAGATGGGAGGGGAATGAATAAGAACCCCGGAGCCTAGAAAGTCTCTCCCGCAGAGGTGAGTTTGTGTGTTGGTGTCTCTCTCTAGTGCTTATGTACAGAGCATAGAACTAGTACTTCTTATATAACAATGAGTCCCTTCCTTTCCAATAGCATCTTCCAGAAAGGCAGTTTTAAGTCAAGTATTTGAGTTGAGTTAGTTATAAGAATAGATATCCTTTCCCACATTATCGTTTTAGGTAGGAGCTAACAGCTTCCATTGATGCTTGAAGCAGTCATCTTTGGGGATTTTTAAAATAGCATCATAATGCAAATGAGGTTATGTAAGCTTTACAGCACAGCTAGAAATAGTGAATAGAAACCTTGTGGGAATCTGGACCAAAGAATTTCTCTCCCTCCAGCAAATTGCTATGGGGCTTGGGAATTAGTTAATACACTAAAGTGCTTTGAGTAGTACCTGGCACATAGTTAGTACTCAGGAACTGGTAACTGTCCTTCCCATGGTTGGCTGAGGTGACGAAGCATGTGAGGAGGCAAGGCTGTGCTGGCAGGGAGCTGAGAAGCAGGTGTGTGGCCTGCTCAGGGGGGAGCTGCATTGGTTCTTCAGTGCCGACAGGGTTGGGGTGTGCCCAGGCTTTGAAAGACACCTATCCTAGCATCGGGGGGAGTAGACAGGAAACACACTCAGTGAGAGCCAGCGTGTGGGGGTCACTGCAGATCTGTGCTGAATGAAGACTCGCTTCTCTGCTATGGTGGGGAAATCATGGCCATTCTGTTGCCGCGGTTCATAAATGCTTGCTGTGGGATTTAAGTGCTTACAGAGGCTGAGCTTGGATATCAGCCTGCTGATTGCAGGTTTCTTCCTGGTGGTCAGTAAAAAAGAAGAGTGTTTGCTTACCACTGGCCCCTGAACCCAGTGTTCAGACACCAGTGCGGTCAGGTAGAAAGCCAGATACAAACAGGAAAGAAAGAGGAGTCTGGGTGGCACGCTGAGGCTGTTGACTCAGATGCTTCTCTGAACAGCATTCATGCAGTTTCTCTCTCTCAGGTTGTTTCAACACTTTGGAGGGAAAAAATCTGTAATCACATCAGTCCTTCCTTCTGTCTGTGAATTTTAGAAACAAACCTGTTCATCCATCCATCCATTTACCTGTCTGTCCAGGCACAGTTGGCAAGTTGCATTTCAGAAAAAGGAAAAATGGGTAGGTGATGGTACTATTGGATTGAGTAAAGGATGTGTGTCTTTCTGGCCATTTCTGTGGATGCCAGGAGCTTTGAGGAAAGTTGAGCAGATGTGTGCCTGTTTGCTGGCAGATGAGTTAAATGGAGAATACAGATTGAGTTCTGGGATGCTCTAAAGTTATTAAAATCTGTGTAGACAAGGACTGGATGTTAACCTTTAAAGGCAAATAAGATAGGTTTGCATTCTGTTGGCGAGGATTTTCTTAAACCCGAGATATTTGTGTAACTAATGGCCTGGTAGAAGTTAACTCTTCCTCGCTATGGCTGTTTGGTGGCATCATTGCCTCACGGAGCCAAGGTTGAGAGTAGGCATCTTGTTGGCCTAGACCAGTCAGTTGTCTGTCTGTTAATTACTTGGTCCTTCTAAGGAGGATCTTGGTCTTTCTTGGCAGAACTTTGCCATTTCTACAAACAAACTGCTTCTGCTGCTGGTGGGCAGCATGGAGATGGCCACCAGCTGCCAGGGCAGTTTAAGCGTCTGGTTGGCATATCCTAGCTGGAGATGCAACGCAGGGTCTAACGCATCCTTTCTGCTCAGGATTAGCCTGGCAGCTGTGAGGACATTCTCTGACCACCACCTAGGAGCCCCATCACTCTCTGTTTTAGTTTCTCCTATTTTGATCCTTTTGTGTGATTTGGATGACTTATCTCTGTATTCAAATGTCAGCTAAATATCCCAGTAAATAAATTAACAGTAGCCTTCAGATTAGATCATTTTGGGCTCTGGACGCCGTAGTTTGAAGAAGCAGGAATGGAAGAAAGAGCAAAGAAACATGCTAAAATTGGTATACAGTAAACCCTCAATTTAATGGACTTCGGATTTAATAGACTTCAGATTTAATGATACAATTTCCAGTCTGTATGTTAATTTAAAAATGATTTTAACCAAGATTTGCTCATAATTAAATTAAAAGGTTTTTTATTAATTCACTTATTTTTAACAAAATTTAGCAAATAGGCCGTATGTTGGAAAAACTACTGTAGTAATTTTGCTGACATAAGTATTACAAATTTACAGCTATAGTCTACATAGTTAAATCCAAGTCACTGCTCGTATACAATGTTGGGCGAATGATTAGCACCTGATTATACCTCATCCATCCTCAAGGTAAGGCTCTGCGATACGACTTTTTGCAGCAGTTTAAAGTGTGCAGACGATGTTCCCACGCCCCGGCCGCGTGCACTTGTTTACTCGCGGTGTCTGGTGAATGCCTGCATTTACTACACCTAGTCAGTATGAAATTTAAAATTACAGTAATACATATAGAAGGCTTTGCTGTGAAATTAAAATTGTTCATGCATATTTAATTTTTATTACACAAACATGTACATGAGTAAAAACAGGTAAACTAAATTTGTTACATTTTTAACATACGCATTCAGAAGTTTTAATGGAACACTCCTTGCTCGAATTAGTTCATTATATTGAAGTTTTACTGTATTGTGTGTGACAGGCACTGGACATTCTTTTTTAGTTTATTGGTTTTTTACAGAGAGAAAGGGAGAAGGATAGAGAGCTAGAAACATCGATTGGAGATCAATCAACCGCCTCCTGCACGTCCCTTACTGGGGATGTGCCCGCAACCAAGATACATGCGCTTGACCGGAATTGAACCTGGGACCTTTCAGTCCACAGGCCGTCGCTCTATCCATTGAGCAAACCGGTTTCGGCATGGACATTCTTAATTCTCAGGCAACCTTCAGGAGGTGGCATTATCTCTATTTTACAGATGAAAAAATGAGGCCGAGTTGAATGCTGGAGTCAAGAAAGAAACCCAGCTCCCTTCAGTGCCAACGCCTCTTTGCACTACACATGCTGTGGCTTAAAAGTCTGGGGGTAAAGTGGGCAGCGCCCAGAGGAGCTGGAAGGGCCTAAACCACCCTCGGACCTTGCAGAAGCTTTTGAGCACTCGGGCTGGGCAGCCACCCTAGTCTCCTGGGCTGGAATATAGGCTCTGTCTTGATTCCATTTCAGACAAGCTATCCTGGTTGGAGATAGAGCAGTTTTCTTTCTGACCAACTGAGAAAGATTAGTCTGAAGACTAAGGTGTGGCTGTATAAACCCGAGGAAGCTTTTGTATTGGCAGCTTGTTTTTATTTGAAGATCAGTGAGAATTGAGTATGTTTTTATTTAGCTAACTAATGCTCTCGGAGTACACTGTCTGGCCGGAGGTTGGTGACGGGGATGTGTTAAAAGATTGGAGCCAGACTGAAGGAAGGCTGGTGAGGTTTTGACTCATTGGGTCTCAGGAAGAGGGGCCTGGTGTGGGGGTAGGTTCTGGAGCAAGTGCTAAGGGCACACTGCAGTGGTTTGTGGTGGTAAGAAGGGTCTCCCCTGGCCGAGGCGGCTTCAGGGTAGCGCTGCTGGAGGAGCCCTGTGGGGGACGGAAAACCAGGGCTCTGAATGCTGAGTGAGTGGATCTGCTGGGGCTCAGTAGATGTGGGACCGGAAGCAGAATCTTTAGGGTAAGATATTCCTCCCTCACCCCAAGTCATCAGCATCTTTGGCAACCGGCCTTTTTTTCTGATTACCTGCCATTTCCTGGAGGGGAGCAAGAGGAAGGAACTTTCTTTTAAACCCAGGTTGTAGGAGGTCTAGAGCAGGGACCTGTGTGGAGGGCGACTGAGTGCCTGCCAGTGTAGGGGACAATTAGCAAAGCTCTCCCCCAGTCACCGCTGCCTTCCCTGCTCTGCCCTCGATCTGGAGAAGGAGCAGTCCATACGTAAGTCATTCCCACTGCACACACAGAAACAAGCCCAGAGACCTCCAAACCTCCCAGCTTGTTTGTGGCACATTCCGTGGCTCCTAATTAGTGCGTTTTTAACCACATAGAAGAAGAAACATTCTTCTGCTCTTTTTAGAGTTAGCAGCACTTTCTTAGTGATGAGATGGGAGTTCCATCACAGCTGTGGGATCTAGAAATTTTCTCTCTTTACAGACGAAAGGGAGGCTTAGACAAAGTAACTTATCCCACATTACCCAGCTAGGAAGTGGCCAGGCCCTTCCATTGTGATTGCTCTGTGCAGTACTGTGGTGTGCAGTACTGGTCCAGCACCGTTCAAGACCCCTCAGCAAGTCTCCTCTCCCAGGATGTATTAGTTACCTCTCCTGGTTTAAGACAAAACAAGCAAAAGCCAACTCACTTCTCGCCTCCGCCACTCCCTTGGCGGGGAGGGGGAGGGGGGGGACCCAGACGCCGGGCTCAGCTGTGTTTGCTTGGTCCTGGACTGGTCGGCCTTGGGCCAAGTGGGGTTTTGTTTTGTTGGTTCCAGCCACACAGGTAGGTTACTTCCACAGCCCGCTTTTTGTGCCGTAACTGAACCTGTAAGAAAGTGCACACCGGTACCTGCCCCTGGGGAGCCCAGGGCTGGACGGCAGAGGGACGTGCTGCTGGAGTGGAAGTGTGCTTTCTTGTTGCGGCTTCCTCCGCGTTGCATGGGCTGGCGTTTGTTCCTGGCTACGTTTTCCTTATGTGCGTGCACGACCCAAAAGGGCCATGTCCACAGGGACACGCTTCCCAAGTGCGCTGAGGCTGGCTCTCATTGGACCTCCCATCATGTGGTGTCAGAAGTCGCTCAGCTTGCCTGTGTCTCATGCCCGTGGAGCTCCCGAATACAGGGGTGATCATCTGGGAGGCGGCGCCTGGTGAACTGGGGAGGCTGATTGAGCTAGTCCCTCCCAGGGGGTGGACGGGCTGCCTTGGGAGCAGGTTTGGGGAGAAGCATATTCCCTGTCACCAGAGTGTTTAAGCAGGAAGCCAATGGTTTGGCTGGCAGGGAGGAATGTCTCCCGGGGGATGTCAGTTTGGACAGAGCGCTGATGTGACTATTGGCATTGACAAGATCACTTCTCTTCTGTCGGGCAGGGGGGTTACTGGGAAACATTCACTGTCACCTGATACTGTGTACAGGCTCTGTGTTGGTGGGAAAAGGAACAGAGAAAATACCAAGATTTTTCAGCTTAGACGACTGAACAGAAGGTGAGAGCAGGGGATGGGCACGGTGTGCAGGCTCCCCCAGGCCTGTGGAGAGCCTGACACGCAGGAAGAGTCAGAGGAGCTCTATGTGGTGAGATTTCAGGCAGACAGACATGGCCTTCTGAGGACAGCATCAAAGTCCTTGTTAATGGAAGCCACCTGGTTAGAAGGGTTAAGTAGCAGGGGGGATGTTTCAAGTAGGGCTTCTTGGTCAAAGGCCTTGGCTATGCCTTTCATGAGTACCATCTTCCAAAAATGGTGAGGGAGTGCTGGAGGGCCCATTGGGGAGGAGGAGAGACAGGAGGCAGACGCTGCTGCAGATGCCCAGGTGAGGGATGGAGGAGGCTGGCTGAGGGCGCAGATGGCAGAGGCAGAAAGGTGTCTCTTCATAGGCCAGGCTCTCTCCTGGACCAAGCAGGAAGGTAGGCTTGGCAGCACCCAGGGCCCGGGCACCATGTCCAGGGAACCAGGCGCCTGACCAAGCATTTCTCCAGGGTCACTGTCATTCGGGACTGGACCCGAGATGGGGAAGGTGAGGCAGAAGGTGCTGACAAGGCAGAAGGGAGTGCGGGGGAAGGAGCTGGAACTGAGGCAGGGCCATCTCCATGGAGCCAGGAGTGGGGGTTGCCTGGGCCCAGCTCTCTCAGGTGGGGTGCTCTCTTGGAAGTATATCTTTTGGCAACGGGTAGACAGGTTTGCAGGCTGGTCAGTCAGCATCTTACTCTTTCCCTGCGCTTCTGCTCTCCTGGGCTCACCAGTCCAAGGGAATGACAAGTACTGGGCATTCGTTGAAAGGGACCTTGTGCTTTTAAAAAAGTGACGGTCTGGTTTCTTTACTAAGACAAGGGCTAGAGCTCATGTAATTCATCTGTGGGACATGGTCTTCAGCCAGTGGGAAGGTATCGACTTGTTCATGGAGTGCTTTAAGGAAGGGAAGAATGTGATACTGTACAATTGCTGGAGGACTTGTTTTGGGCGTTAGGTCTGTGCCTGTCTCAGGTTCATCCTGGACAGATGGACAGGGAGAGCTCAGGAGTCAGGGTGGGCATCTGCCCTCTATTCCTGTCACTTTGGGACGTGGGGCTAAAGAGGCAGCTGTGGTTTGAGTCTAGGTCAGAGCTATGAAAGGTCACAGGTGCACTGAGATGCTGATGCCATTAGCCTTGGGGGTAGCCAGGTGTCTCTAACCACAAGAAACCACAAGAGGCCTTTTTGTTTACTCCCCTGGGCCACGTATTCTCATCTCTTCTCTTAGTGTCACAATTTGGAAATATATGGGGACACTCCTTTAGACATGGTTTTGAAAAACCTTTTCCTATAAAGGGCCAGTCACTAAAGCTGAGGTCTTGTGAACCATTTGCTGTTGCGGCTCTGCAGCTCAGCCTTTGGAACAAACGAGCCTGGCTGTGGTCCACACTGGCACTGGTTGCATCTGGCCATCCCAGAGCCAAAGGTGTCTACAGGGAAAGACAGGTAGACAGACACCTCTGGCTGAATCCTGAGAGGGGACTTCCTGCCTCTGCCGGGACACCCGCTGCCCAGGAAGGCTTCCTGAACACCTGATCCGAATGCACCGTGAGGGCGAGGAGGGGAGTCTTTGCTCTGAGGATAGTGGGTTTCAGGTGAGAGGGGGCACTGACAGGTCCAGAGAGAAGGGCCGGGCCGAGTCAGGAGATCAGACTGACCCGTCGCTGGCGCGTTGGTGCAGCCTGTGAGGGCGAGTGCTGGGCTTCGTTCTGCGGGTGGTGGGGAGCCAGTTTGAAAAGTTGTGCTCAGGACCGTAAAGTGGTCACAGATGCACTTTTGAAACATCCTTCTGGTCGTGGTTTCCAACGGCATCGTGCAGTTTAATGGACTTCTCAGCACCAGAGCAGAAAGTGGCCCAGTGTTGCAGGGCGGTCCTGACTACAGGCAGTTTGACAGAACCTTCTACCCGCAGGCGCTCTCTCTCGCTAAAAACCATTTAATGGCCAAGGCAAAGGAAACATTCTGTGACATGGTGAAAAAGTACCTAGGGAGGCCCCTCCCTCGCTTCAGACCCAGTCATGTCAGGAAAGCTTCGAGGAGCCGATTCGCATCCTGTGCATGTAGCTAGGCCTGCGACCAGCACAGAGCGGGATGGTGTCTGTGCCGGACTGCGGCAAGGTGCGTATGTAGAGGTCGAGCAGGTGCTGCTCAGGAGCATCACAGATGGCTCCAGGCAAGGTGCTCACCCCTAGGTGCTCACTCTAGTTGGGGTGGCAGAGAGAACCTTTATTTAGTGCTCTCTACTCCCAAATATTCTCCCTCAGGTTTCTAGGCAAGTAAATCGAGCTGCCACCATTGCCCTTTAATGGGAACTGGAATTGGGGTGGGGAGGTGCGTCAAAGGAGACCTAATAGCAGTGCTGCAGAGCTGTTTTATTGACTCCTCCACAGGCTGTGGCTGTGCCAGGTCCGTACAGGGCTCTCCCAGAGCAGCCTCCAGCCACACCGCTCCTCTGGCCAAGCAGGTACACTTGTCTGTGGGTAGGAAACCGCTGAGTACTTGGGGATATGCCTGGTCTTAGCCCTGGCAGTGCGTGGTAACGTCTCCATTCTGGGGAGCACTTCTTAGTTTCCTAGAGGAGTTTCTGGGCTCAGGGGAGAGAAATGGCGAGCCTTTCGTCAGGCAGCTCAGCCTGTGCTGTGGTTCTGATCTCACGAGGAGGAGTATGAGGCCCACACCCCGTTTTCCTGCTGAGGGAAACAGATGGTGGTCAGAGTGTCTTTGGTTTTTTCTGCTGTTGGGAGAAGTCAGGTTGGTTTGTTCATGGCAGTGTAGGGAGGGCTAGCATTTTAGAAACAGGCAGCCTCTTTCCTCCTCGAGAACTGGGTTCCTGCTGCCACAAACACCCCTCGGACTTAAGCCAAGCACTTTGGTGGGTCAGTAGCAAGACACCCTGGTCCAGAAATGTTCATCTCCTGGTGCAGCTGGTTGTCACTCTTTTGAGATCACCCCGCTATGACCCACATACAGGCTATGATTTGGAACTTAGGTTCCAAAATCTCTCACCTGAGGAGCCACCACTTTGTGTAAAGGACACTGAGCGTGGCCTGTTCCCTTCCTTAATGTGGTGGTTTGTCAGCAGGGGACGCTGCCATAGCTGTGTGGGAGGTGGCTTAGCCACCAGTTTCTGCCAGCTTTTCCGGGAAAGGAAGACTCATTTGTAGAAACAACTGGGGAGCCAAACTGCAGGCCTCCTCAAAGCCTCTAACCGGGGGTCCTTGTTGGCTGCATCTGCCCGGAATCCAGGTTGTCTTGTGAGCTCTCGCCAATCTCTAGACAGACTTCCTTTCCAGGGGCTTGAGGTGGGAGTCTCCTCCCTGCCCGTGTCTGTCTTCTACTGAGTCCTGAGCCACCTTCCTTGGCAGATGTCAGCCCTTGGCCAGTGTTCACCGTTTGCATCTGTTGGCCGGCTGTGCTGAACCTTTGGTCTCTGAAAGGGGCTGGTCGGGCCCCAGCTCCATCTTTAGGAGAAGTCCTAATGAGGAGGGCACCTTCAGGAAGGGTGGGCTGGACCGGTCAGCCGTCAGGCCTCTTCAGACTTGCTCCTTGCCCACTCCATGCAGAATCCTCGGGGGAAATGCAGCCAGTCTCCATCAAAGCCCTGGGCTGTCCTGGAAGAGGCTTGCTTGCCTCACGAAGGAGTAAGGGGGCCCTGTTCAGCCCCAGGGGTGGGGGTGCTGGAGGCATGGAGAAGACTGAGCAGTTCCCCACACATTGGGCTGGGATGTAGCTTACTCTCTCTGGTCTGGTGGTGGCCAAGGTAACTTTAGAAATCTTATTTAAAATACCTGTTTTGTTTTTTTCTGAATACGCAAGTGTAAATAGTATAATTTGCAGTGCAAAGCCCTTGGCAATAACTTCGTTGTGTAACAGTTAAAAACTCTGGAAAGAGCAAGCACCACGGACTGTCTTTCCCCTTGGGGCAGGGGTAACATGTAGGACTCTGAACTTGAACCCTTCGGCGCAGTTGAAGCAGCGGCTTGGTGTGTGGACTGTCACCAGTGCCTCGTCCAGAGATGCCGGTCCTTCATCCACAGGGACTCTTTGCCACCTGGCACCCATGGGCAGTGCCCACTGACTGTGTTGGACTCTGTATAGACGGACCCTCTTGTCTGGCTGCTGCGGTCTGCTGGAATGCCCTGACATGTTGCATTTTCCCCATTTGGATGAATAAAAATAAAAGCTTCTGTCTTAAGCAGGGCCTTCTCTGGTTAAATGAAGGTGCAGGTGCTTTGGTAAAAAGGAGCAATTTCCTGGGACTCTGGCAAGATCTTCTTGTTCACGGTGCTGAGATTCTGGGAACTTTTTGCACCATTAGCAAACTGTAACCCAACACTGAGAGTGCTGAGTTATGGATGCTGAATCCTCGTATTTGCTCCCCAGGATTGGGATGTGCCTAAGGGAGTAGAGTCTCTAAATGGCAGCAGCAATCAGAAGGCAAAGCTGAAGCTCTTCCTGCTGCTGCCCCAGGTAAGCCAAGAGCTTGGTGGACAGAGACACTGGGTGTTTCTGCTTCATCGTACAAACTCAAGCACACCATCCGCCCGTTTGGAACCACAACCGTGCTAGAACTGGGGGCCCTGAAAGATGGAGGTGACGGTACCTGGGAGAAAAGTGGAAATCCGAGCTCTTGTGATCAGAAGCAAGCCTTTCACCTTAACTCAGGGCAGAGCTTAACAGGAGTTCGGTAACCTCCAGGAGACGGGCACTGAGCCCACTGCAGAGGTAAGGAAACGTTCGGGGAGGTGAGGTGCTGAGACCTTCTACCGCCTGCTGCCCCTGGGAGTTTCCATCCTCGCCCTGCTGCCGGGCCAATATCTTCCCCTATAAAGTGCGGGAGAGGAGAGAGCCCAGTGCCTCAGCCATTGTGTGGTCCTGATCCTCTCCTCCCGCACCTCTGACCAGACGAAGCATTACAACCCACACATCCATTGCACAGGTGACCGTATAGGGTCCCAGAGGCCAAGCAGCTCCCCTGGGCCCCATGTCCCTCACATACTAGCACCCCTCTCTGTGCAGACTCTGGTGTTCACCATTGTGGGGTTGTTCAGAGCTGGGAGTGGGTTCTTCTCTCCCACACCCCCTTTCTGCTCCCCTGTGCCACTGGGACGTGGGCAGCAGCACTCCTGGGAGACTTGAAGGCAAATGCCGCTTATCTTTCATTCTGAGCCGCCCCACGAGTTAACAAGGCTCGAGCGCTCCTCGGCAGTGCCCACCAGATAGCACTCAGCCTGTCGCACATTTCCACCGACCTTGTGAGCCGTCCCGAGATCACAGTCAAGGAAGAACCCTGGTCACAACCAGGATCCGAGTTCACTACCATGAAGCCGCACTTCCTACCGCAGTTCCCTCCACCCACCTTCACAGCCACGCTTCTTACAGTCGGCTGCCTCCACCCTGCCCTCAGCACCCCACCCTCAGGAGCAGTGACTCCAGTCCTGCCATCGCTCCCAGGTAGAGCTTGCTAGTTCTTAAGGCCCACAGCTGGTTCCCTGCTCCATGTCCTCTCTCTTCCCCCTTGACCCTTGCTTATCTGGGGCCTCCCTCTGGGCACTCCCCACCCTCCTAGCTTCACCTTACCTGCCAGAGCAAGAGTCTCACCAGGGGACTCCTCCCCGACTCTGGGCGCATTTGGAGACATCTGATGGTGACAATGGTGGCGTGGGGTGTGCTACTGGCATCCAGTGGCCAGGGGTGCTCCTAGACTTTCTGTGACGCACAGGTCAGCCCCACAACGAAGAACTGCCAACAGCCTCTGCTGTGGTGGCACTGCCCACGTAGTTCCGCATGTGTCGATTCTGGACATCTCCCAGGTGAGTGCCAATCCATCAATTTTTGTTTCCTCCCCGTTTTGACTGCGCTTTTCTATCACCTGTCTTCAGGCTGATTTCTTGGGACTGTTTCCTCCTAAAGCAGGGATGGGGAAATCTGGCCCATGAAATCATTTGGTCTGGCCTTCCCAAGGCATTAAGAATTAATTGTTTGACCAAATATAACAGGCTAATGTTTAAGGAGATAATTTTGTATGGCCCTCAAATGATGTTATAAATATCCAAATGGCCCTTGGCAAAAAGAGGTTCCCACCCTTGTCTGTCTAAAGGATTGACAGGGAACTTACCAAAGATTTTTAAAGGAAGTTGTCTTAAAACTCTCCAGTCATTATCCTTCTAACACCAGGCTGGACCTACCTGCTGGCCCAGCCTCCCCTGCCATCGTGCTGCCTGCATCAGACCACAGTGCTAAGCGCTGTCTTCCTGCTCCAGAGTCCAGCACTTCCCCTCGCTGTCACTGCAGACACCCTCCTGTTCTTACAGGATCCCGTATACCTGCTCCAGCATTTAATAGACAAGTAACTAGGGGAACCTCCCCGGAAGCAGGACCCCCTTCTGAGGCAGACTGGTTTGTCTGGCCAGGGCACAGCCGCAGAGGTGAGGATTGCTACTGAATCCCTAAGCCCTGGTCACTGAGACCCTTGGGAGTGGAAAAGCCTCGAGAAGGCTGTCCTGGAGGCGAGGAGTGTGGTGTCGGAAATACACCTGCCAGCCTGTGAGAGGCAAAGGGAAACCACGGTGCTCTGGAGGCCCAGGCCCGACCTCAGCGGGGCTCACTCACCACCATCCCTGGTGGCCTGGGTGGAGCTGAGGTCCTGGAGGGCAGGCAGGTGACGCAGAGAGGGGAGCACTGTTCTTCTTCCTGCTGCAGAGAAGGGGTGGGGTGGTAAGGACAGCAGGGTCTGGGAGCCTCATTCCCTGGAGTGGGGTGGCTCCCAGTGAACAGAAAACTTTTTCAAGCTGGCTCTGTCCACGCCACCACTTCTGAGTTGCAGCCGAGCAGACCTGACTCCAGGTCATCTGCCTACCTTTCTGCTCTTCAGCCATCTCTGCAGCACACTCCCATTCCGGGGGGGAATTCACTCTTCCATCTCAGCCGGGTGAGGGGCTTTTGTCTTTCATGGCTTGCTTACTGCACCCTATGATTTCCCTAAACCCCAACACCAACAGCGCCTCGCCTCTTTCTCAGAGGGGCAAGGCTCACCACGAAGGCCATAGGCACCAGCCTCACAGAAGATGGAGCCTGTGTCTTCTCACCCCATGGGCCTGGCACCTCAGCTGCTGACAAAGGGTCGGAATGGAGCTGGCTGAGGCTCACACGCCGTATTTGACGCCTCTGACCGTGGCGGGTGGGGGGATGCTGCACATAAAACTGGTTTTTACAAAGCAATGCTGTTTGTACCAAAATATTTAATGAATATGCTGTTAAAATAAAACCAACGGAAGAAATAGTAATACAATTTTACTGGTTTATATTTCAGTTCATAAAGTTAACACACTAAGACTACCCTAACACAATGTCCACACAGATTTAGACAGGCTTACAGCTGTTTCGGTAACTGAACAAGAAAGACACAAAGTGGTGGGGGGATGGTGTGGGGAGGAGGGGTTGTCACTGGTTACCTCCTCATTAACACACATGACCTCAGCAAGTGTCAGTACAGCCTACGGGGAAAAATACAAAACCACCCAAGTGTCTACATACAGATCAGCGCCTCTTGTAACCAGCTACCTCCAACCACGCAGAGACGACGAGGAACCACCTGCAAGACAGCCTGTCGGCACATCACTACATGGGTTAAATCTGTTTCTTAAAAAAGGTGCTAAAACCTCCACACCCTAGTTTGGAAGCGAGAACTTGCAGCCCATTTAAACAGCGAGGTTTGCACCCGGCCACACTCGAGGGGGAAGGCAGCAGGGAGGGACACGGGCCAGCAGGGTGGGGCCTGGGCGTACCACACGTACATTTATTCACACAGACACACAGCCTTAGTGTCCTCCTCACACGATCTGCTGTGCAAAACACCCGGAGTCTCAAAGTGAGGGAGCTTGTCACAACTCAGAACGGCAGGTGGAGAGCCGAACCCAACAGACCGTGAGTGAAATTAAGTGCCCACATAGCCACATAATTAAGTTGTGCAGATCAGTCCTAGTCTGGGATTTAAACACTGTCATTTGGAAAAGGTATTTATATATATATATACACATATACACACATGACACATTGAGCAAAACAAGATTTGTCCACATTATGATTAATCCAGTCTCATGGTCACCCACCCCAGCCCTGTGAAGTCATTTTGGCAGCTAACACTAAAAAAACCACAGGAACCATGAGAGTTGCATAGAATTGATCTGAAACGTGAAAAATGCCAAACCAAAACCTGTGCATCATACAGTTTAACCAAAGTAGACTGCTCCCACCGCACCCAGGAAACCCTCCTCTAAAACAAAGTGCTTCTCCCTTACCCAGGGGCCCTCTGCTGGCACTGACGCAGGTAAGAATGACTGGAGGTCCTGATCCTCTGCCCACCCAGCCAGTCTGTAGAACGTGTATTAAAAAAAGGAGTTAGAAAAAACCAACAGCCTGAAAGGATCCCCCCAACTCTGATCATGTCACCTCAGCCTGTGGCTGGGGAGCCTGCAGGGCGCCTCAGGAGTGATTGCTAGAGCGTCCAGAGCAGCCGCGGGCTGGCAGGCCTGTTAGTGTCAGTAGTTAGGAGAGGCTGCCTGCTTCGGGAGCTCTGGTCCAATGACCTACCAATATGCTTCTAGGAATCGGACTTGGGTACGTCTGGTCCTGGGACATGTCACAGAACCACACATCTGGCCACAGAAGGCAACAAAAGGTGTCGTGTTTCCTGATGGCGTCTGAGGCCGCGGCTGCTCTCAGCAAGTCTCTTTCCCTTGAACGCCAGTTGCCGTCTTTATGGAGCTCAGTGTTCGATTAAACCACGTCTTCTTGGCCGCCTGGACCTCATTTAGGGCAAGGCCCAAATGGTGCTCCAAGTCCTGCAAGGAAGACTGCATGAGGATGCTGGCTCCCGTGCCAGAGACAGCTCCTCCCCAAGGGCTGAGCCAGGCAGCGATTCACTCTCTACTTTTGAGAGGTCTCTGAAAATTCGCCCCCTCAAACTGGCATGGAAATATCTGGAATGCCTAAAGTTGTTAAGCCCTCCTTGTTTCTTGCCTAGTTTATTAACGCTGCCTCCTAAACAAACACCTCCCTCCCTGGTTCACCTCTGCACACCAGGCACCCAGAGCCCATGCCCAGGTAAGACTGCATCATGGACTTCCAGGAAGAACCTTCAAGTCTACCCTCCCGAACAAGGCACTTGAGGCGTCGGTCTGGGCCAACACACAGGCTGTTTCAGATCAGCATCCACATCCATCTCTACTTCCTGGGGCTCCTTACTGGGCAAGCCCACGCCGGTGTGCTGCTCCCTCCCTCGGTCTAATCTTTCTCTTCAGCTGCAACCTGTCCGATTCTTTGACCCCAGTCCTATGAGCCATGTGAGCTCTGCCAGCCCAGCATCGAGAATAGGGCCCAGCAAAGAGCAGGTACCCAGCCTAAGCGTGGCTCCTTGTGCTTAGCACTGGTGCTGGCGGAACTGGCCAGACAGTATAAAGATGGCCAAGCTCAGCCCCACTTCTTTCACCAGGAATGGAGATCAGGTCCACTAGGTAATACATCCGAAGGCACAAAGCTAGCTAGGTGAGGGGAGCTGGGACTTAAGAGCCGGCATTTGTAAAGGCCGCACACACTGTGTAAACCCTTTCTGTGCGTTATCTCCTTGTCCTCGCTCATCTCCACTTGCAGATGAGGCGAATGCAGGTTGCTGATGATGATTATGAAAAGCTTGATGATGATTATGAAAAGGTTAATGCTTAGAACAGGCCAAGTAAACACCCACTGGTAAACAACACGTAATGGACTTCCTGGGAGCATCATAGTCTTAAGTTGACAAAAGAATCCCAATCCATCAAGGTCATGCTGGCGTTCCCCCACACCAGGACCCCTCTGGCCGGTCCGAGTCTCATGGCAGCAAGAGAAGCAGCGCTTTGGGCCCAGGGGCAGGGGGTGGGGCAGGGGGGCGCCGAGGTGGCTGTTACCTGTATCTTACACTCGGCCTCCACCAGCTGCAGTTTGGTCTGGGCCAGCTCCAGTTCCATCTCTCGCAGCTGGTTCTTGAGCAGCTCCTTCTCCTCGTCTGTGTCCTCATCTACAACTTCCTTAGCTGCGCTGAGGCCCTTTACGCGCCCTTCTTTGTTGAAAAACTCTCGGCAGCGCTCACAGTCGTCTACTTTTTGCTAAAAGTGAATGTCGGGTGTAAAGAGACAAGAAGAGAACTGGTCGTTTAGAAGGTGTGAGCATCGCCCTCGGAGCCAAGAGGTGGCTTCTCAGCAGACACCACAGCTTCTGAAAATCTGCCCCCTGTAACCAGGAGACAGCCGAGGGGGAAACCACCTGGCCCTACACACGGAAAGCAGTGAGAACAGTCTGATGTCGTGATCCAGTCAGTCATCGTATCTAAGAACGTGGCTAAACATGAAGCAGCAGTGACTAGATACGATTTATGTACGAGGATTTTCACTGCAGGAGAGAGAAGCTTCCCAACACCTGGGAGAAAGTCAATGCACTGGGCTGTATTTATATAGACGTGTGCAACCTCTAAGTTTCTGAGGAATTTTTCATAACATGGCAAAATGGTACACAAAAATGTATATATAGTATGGTTAAAATATATACCATAGTTTATAAAAATAAGATGCCACTGACTGTAAGAAACGTCATTTTATGTTCTTCGAGGAAAATATTCTGCCAACTAACCCCAAACCTGCCCCCATTTCAGAGATGTGAATGTGAAACCGTGCGTGTCTTAGAACGAATGAAATTGTGTATATTAAATAGAACAAAGAATGAAAGCATATGTACCCAAGTGTGCACAATGGTGATGTTATCTGGGGATAACAAGATTGTAAGGGGTGACCAGCCGTTGTGGCTCAGTGCCTGAGCGCTGAACAACGAACTAGGAGGTCATGGTTCAATTCCCAGTTGAGGCCCATCCCTGGGTTGCAGGTTCAATCCCCAGCATAAGGCATGCAGGAGGCAGCTGTTCAATGATTCTCTTTCATCACTAATGTTTCTCTCTTTCTCTCTTCCTCTTCCTTTCTCTCTGAAATCAATAAAAATGTTTTTTAAAAAAAGATTTTAAGAGTTTTTTCTAATATACTTTTCCAAATTTTCTGCGATGAGTTTTATAAGTTCTGGAATCACACAAATTATATATAAAAAACAGCTAGTGCTGCTTAAACACTTCTGGTGGGGGCTGGGCATCATCTTGCTCCAGGTAGAATGTTCTAAGCAAACTTGGTCATGAGCACAGAACTCCCCATTTTCCTCTCCACTGAAGTGCACGTATGTGAGGAAAGCATCTCTCAGTAAATGACTCATCTTAGTAAAAGCATCTTATACAGGCACAGCTTAAAGAAAGCGAGCTCCCAAGCTGGCAACAAGTGCACTTTAAGGAGTCCAGTCTCACTGTGGCAGGTGATCGGTGACAGCAGAAGGGAGTGGGCTGGGCGGGGAGTGTCCGTGCAGGTGAGGGGACAAGTCGCACCGCAGGCCCCAGTGCAGCACAGCATGCACTGCCCACGCGGCAGCACCCGGACCCAGAGCCTCCTGTTTTGTGTACAAACTCCCGGAGGAGGTGTACACATTTATAAGGACAAGGACCTCGGATTGTGAGACCTAAAGCCAGAGCTCTCTGGGTCTCACTGCATTCCCCTCCAGGGGACACAAGCACAGTATCAACTGTGAATTCCTGAGGGAGGCTGTGTATTTGTCAGCTTCTCCCACCTCTGAAATCAAAGCACCCCCTTACCCAAAATCTGCAGTGTTGGTGACAGCCATAAACTGGGCTGGATGCTAACATTTCTTTGATAAAGGGAGACTTACCCGAATTTTCTCAATTTCCACTTTATTAGCTGTCTGCTGCTTCTCCAATCTTTCACTCAACTGAGAACAAATCTAAAGAGACAGACATAACGTCAAATGAAAATCTCCTGAGCAAAGCCATCGGCTGCATACTTTGGGCTGGGGACGAAGTCTGTGGTGGCAGCTGGGCCACACCGCCTCTGCATCCATCACCTGGGACCTGGAGGACCGTTAGCGCCACACTCGATGCTGCACCATCGCTGCACCATGTAGCCGCACATGCACATAAGGCACTGCCTGTACCTGAAATACGCCCGGGGAACACAGTGTGGCTTCACTTACTAAGTGCCTACGTGCATGCTGGGCACTCACTCTGCCTGGTGCTCTACCCACATGACTGAGATCGCCACTCGTTCCCTTACTCCACAGTTGGCCCGGCGTGAAGGGACTGGTCAGACCGGAAGCTCTTGGGTGAAGAGGGGCACAGCCCAATCCCCCGGTGCGCGGACCCACCTGCTTGTAGTCGCCGATGATAGAGCTGTTCTTTTTAATCTCACTTTCTGCTTTGTCCAGTTCCCGCCGACACATTTCTTTTAGCTGCGTACATGAAAAAGGCAGACCTGAGTGTTTTGAGGGAAACAGAAAAGGCTTTCCACTAAATGCAGGCCTGACTCTGAAGGGCTTTCCCTCCCTTTCTCCCTCCTGGCATCACTACCCATTTTCTTGATGCCAAGAGAGAGAGGGACCAGTCCAAATGCCTCAAAATACCCACCCCACTCTGGGGTCTGCTGAAGCTTCTCCGGAGAGCAACCCTGCGGGCCTGAGCCGAGGACACAACGCAGACCGAGCTGATGGAGCGGCAGCCGCCTCAGTAACTGACCTCTCGTCTGGGTGCAGTGCGTCACCTCGCACCTCAGGCAGCCCTGACACCAGGAGTTACCTTTATGGGAAACTGGGGGAGAGGGGGCAGGGGCTGGCCCCAGGCCCCCAGCACCCTCAGCTCTTCCTATGGCTGCAGGTCTGTGCCGCAGGGACTGCAGAGCCGGCTGCGCACAGCCTTCCAGTCTGATCTTGGAGGATGTATCAGTGGAAGGTAGAGGAGCCAGACACGTTAGGGTGTCGCTTTCCTTCTGCAGAGATGCTAATCCTATCGTTTGTCACTCGGATGCGGATACTCAGGGATTTCTCTCTCCAGTGAAAGACGGGCTTTGCCCACACTGTGCTTTAGTTACACTCTGCTCAGTAAATAAAAACAGCCGCGGGAACCGAAGCCAGCTGTCCCAGGTTCTCCAGTGCCACCAGGAAGCCTCAGCCACACTCACACCATCACGCATCTGCAGGACACAGGGCTATGGGCGGGCGAAGCTCCTGACCTGAGCAGACTCCTCTTCCAGCCGTCTTTTCTCTTCTTCTGCGTCAATCAACTTCTGTTTGGTCATAAGCAGCTCCTTATTCAGTGCATCCGCCTTTTCCTCCGCCTGACACATGTAAGAGATGCTGTTAGTGAACCAGAACTGAGAACTGGAGGGGTGTGCATCACCCAGCACAATCTCATTTAAGATGGCGGGGAACGGCGATGGGACGGGGAAGAAGCCCACGGTCGCCGGAGACAAGGCCGTGCCCGAGTGTGGCTCTGCGGCCAGAAAGGCACTGGCAGCAGCACAGCCTTTGGCCTCGGGCAGCCGCGGCTCCATCCCATCGTTCCCTGACCGTGTGCCACTGGCGACGTCACAGAAGCCTGTCTGAGCCCCAGGATCTTCATCTGAGGGCTACATGTGGAAAGGACACAGGGCCGAGCACATAGTAAACACTCAATAAACAGCAGCTCTTAGAAGCATTAATAGCTATCATCCATTCTGGTTTTCTTCCTCTAAACTCTTAGTACTTCCTCTGCTTCATCAAACAGGTTCCACGTTTTGGTCTCTTGTCATCTGATAAAGGAAGCCACCCCTTGCCTGTTTTTATTCCTGGAATGGCAATCCCCCACCCCGTTTTCTCCTAAAGCATGCAAAGGTGTGGAGGGCGACCTGTGGGCCCCAATGAAAACGGTATGAGTCCCCGACACAAACAGTCCCAGGACAGCGAGGAATGAAGGACGGCAGCACCGCAGAGGCGGTAAGGAGACAGCAGTGCACATTTCGCACACATTCGGTGGAGCAGGGGCCTCCTGGGCCACAGACACCTCTGGCGCGCTGTGTCATGAAGTCCCCTGTTAATGTTCAGCAGCCCGAGCCTCTTTCTGCGGCATCAGGGAACTATGAGCAGGAAGGAAATCTTAGGAGCCTGACAGGAACCTGAGTCATGTGCTGGTGAACGATGCCTATGCACCAAACCTGCTGGTTCTTACAAACGCAGGTTGTTGTTTTTTTAAAATATTTTTAAATGTATTTTATTGAATTTTTACAGAGGAGAAGAAGAGAGAGGGATAGAGAGAAACATGGATGAGAGAGAAACATCGATCAGCTGCCTCCTGCACGCCCCCTACTGGAGATGTGCCCACAACCAAGGTACAGAATATGCAAGAAAAAAAGGCTCTTCTTGTTGTAGGGGGAGGTTAAGAAAATCACAGTGATTAAATGCTACTGCCAGCTGTGACAGCATGAGAACGAGCCAGAAGTCTCTCAACCAGGCGATGTTTCGGAAGAAGTTCAAGGACTTCAGGCAGGCTTCCTGAGCTCGTCACTCACCCCTACAGGAGGAGGGAAGGAATGCGGACGAGCCTGTACCCTCAGAGGAGGATAGCTAACTAGAACACCAATCACGGTAATTTCACACGAGGAGGAGGAGTCAGTGGGGAACACAGTCTCTCCCTGCAGCTGGGTCAGACTCACGTTATCCAGGTCCTTGCGCAGCGCAATCTTGCTGGTCACCAGCTCGTGGGCTAAGTCATCATTTTCCTGTTCCAACCTCATGTTCGCTTCCTGTAGACGCCTGTTCTCCCGCTGAAAAGTTCAAAGAAACCAGTTACAGACACATACAAATCAGATGAAAATGACAGATTCTCAGGGCTAACCCTCAAACTCCCTCGAGTCCTTTGGAAATTGTGGGAGATGGAGTTGGTCCCCATGGGCTACCAATCAACAATTTCAGGAACACTTAACGGATAGGTGACCTTGTCCAGGAGCTATGTCCTATTAATGGTGCCAACAGGCCACCGAACTAGAGCCAACGAGGTCGCTGGTTTGAAACAAAACAAACTCTGTTTTCTTATTTGCAAACACACACTGAAACGTGAATCTAAAAAGAGTGGAACTGAATTTTAAAAGGAACGCAACAAGGCGGTTACAGGCACAATTACATGAAATGAAGGCGAACCTCAAATCGCTCGATGGGGTCTTCCTGTTGGGCCTGCTGCTCCCTCATGGTGTGATACTCCTTTTCATACTTTTTCAACTTCTTCTGGCTGATCTGTAGGGTAAATCACAGCATGAATTAGAAAGCATCAGAAAGCGGTGGGTGCTTTAGGGACTTCGCCAAGGACAGGGCTGTCCCCGGTCACTCGGGAAATGTTCCTAATACGGGAGGGAAACCCCCGGAATGGGGCACTGGCCAGGAGCCAGAACTCTCATTCAGCGGCCACGTGTGCAGGGTTCTGCTGGGATGGCGGGCCCGGTCTTCACTGACAGTGTCAGAAGGACCGCCGACAGAGAGCTCTTCCTACCGAGGCCTGGTCCCGCGGTCCCATCATCATCCCATCGCCACCCCATCTCACCCAGCACCTACCAGCACGGCTGCAAGAGGTTTCAAACCTCTGCCCTCCGCACAGTATTCTTTCTCCTCCTCCTCCTCATTTTATACACAACTTAACCGAGGTGTAAGGAGGTTACGCACCTCAGCCAGGGAGGGGCTGGCAGATCTGGGATTTAACTCCACCCGAGGTCCAGCTACAGCCACATCGCTGTCCCACCACCAGCTGTCCTCTCCACGAGCTCCTGTGCTGCTACCGAACAGGCACAATTCCCGCTGTCCTTCAACACAGCTCTGCCGACCAGCTCCCTGGCGGCTCTGCTTTCTGTCCCTCCTACTACGTCCTCTTCCTCTCAAGCTTTTCTCACCAACAACCACTTCTGTCCCTTCCAACTACTGTCCTCTTCCTCTCAAGCTTTTCTCACCAACAACCACTTCTGTCCCTTCAACTAC
>JAAGEH010000124.1:7047329-7100131 GCA_011751065.1 Lasiurus cinereus | reverse complement strand
CCTCTCAAGCTTTTCTCACCAACAACCACTTCTGTCCCTTCAACTACGTCCTCCTCCTCTCAAGCTTTTCTCACCAACAACCACTGCCAACCACAGGTCTAGACCTGGCCCTTCCACAGCTCCAGCGTCTCTCTCTAAGTCAAGCTTCTAGTCTGACTCCTCTTTGGAAAATAACCTTTTGAAGGTCACAGAGTGGTTTCTTTTTCACTCCATCCAGCGGGTTCTCTCTCTTCCCAACTAGACTTCAACCCCGCCGTGCTTTACCACGACCAACCCCCTCCTCTCCCGAGGAAATCCTTCCCCGCTTCCTCTCAGCTCCCCTGCCGAACAGGTCCTCTCCCCTTTACTGGCGAGCCTTTTCTTTCTTCAGTCTGGACCACACCCAAGGCCATCCTCAAGATACAACTTTAGTCTTTGGTGTTACTCCTTCCTTTAAACCACTAAGCCATTCTCTGTGGTGTGTTTAAAGTTATATTTTTAAGAATTATAAAATGTTATAAGAAACAGAAAAGTGATCAAACAGGTATATGCAACCTAAGGAATGATGACACGCTATCGCCCATCCCCTCCCGAAGCTTCAGGAAGCGGCACCTCGCCGCCTCACCGCGTTCAGCTGCCAGGCCAGGGAGCGAGGAAGCGCTGGGCTCGTCTCGTCCCACTTTTCTCATTTCACAGAGGAAGAGCCTGAGACCTCCAGGGAGGGGCAGGCCCAGGTCTGCGTGCCTCCATTTCTCGTCCCACCTCACTCTGCTGCCTGGAGGTCCCCTCCCACCAACTCTCAGGGGATGTGGACATGTTTGCTTCAGCCAGAGCCGATTCTAGTCTGGCCGCCGCCTAAGGGGAGGCACCGAGCACGCAGCACGACACCCGCTGCAGCCCATGGAAATGGCCCTGAAACACTGGGGGTGAGGCTGCAAGAGGGGAGGGACACTTTAAGCTCAGCTCTTCTGCAGTTTAAGGCCATTGCTGGGATAAACTTTTAGTGTATACAAGAGGCCCCGTGTACAAATTTGTGCTCAGGCGGGGTCCTTGACCTGGTTGGCAATCAGGGCCGATGGGGCCAGCTGGCTGGGGGAGTGGGGAGGGGGGAAGGGACCACATTGGCCAAGGGGAGGGACCAAGGGAGGCTGGCCGGCTATGGGAGGTTGGCTGTGGGAGCACACTGACCACCAGGGGGCAGCTCCTACATTGAGCATCTGCCCCCTGGTGGTCAGTGTACATCATAGCTACTGGCTGGTCATCTGGTTGTACCAGTCGCTAAGGCTTTTATATATAGAGATATCATTTGCAAAGAAAGCACCTAAATAAAACATCTGCGTGATCAGTAAGTGTCTGAACTACCCTAACAGGTCAGTAATGGAGCAGCAGAAACTAAAGATTTGTGAGAGGCAGACATCGCCTCCCAGCGCTCACTGCTGTCCGTATGGCTAAATGACAAGGAGGGACTGGATATGAGGCTCCCCTTAAAGCTTCATTAAAAAGAAAAAGAAAAAAAAAGACAAATCCTACAAAACATTCTCACAAATCTTCAGGATTTTCCAACTTTTCATTCTCATGCGGGGGGCAAGGAAGGATTAACAAATTTTTCCTATAAACATACATTTAAAAAAGCTAATTACAAAATACTGTCCTCTACATTTCATTATCCTTACTTATCAAAGCCTCATTCTCAGAGTAAAGGGTTGATTCTCCCTCCACATGTCACAGCGGTGTGTGTCTAACGAGCACCTGATAAATGTTGGACCCTTTACATTTGGTCATCTCATCGATTCTTAGATTACCGTGATAGGATATGGGCATTTCTTTATGCATTTCCCATGTTTTTCAAGTGTTCTGCCGTGAGCATAACCTGCTTTACCATTAAGTATACAAGTGCATACTGATAGAAAGCATTCTCATGATTACGCGGGGCTTCTGTACCAGGACTTAACACCGGCAAAGCTCGTCTCCCACGGAGCTCGTGGTCCTGCTTCCTCACCGGCTCAGGCTCCCTTCCCATGCTCGGCCTCACTGGTTCTGTTTCCCCTTTACTGCCTCTTACACCCTTGCCCACCAACCCCATTACAAACAAAACTAAGTAAAAGCAACACTGCTTACAACAGGCCCGCACTGACCCTGCCTCTCGGAGCATGGCTGGCTGCACACCAGAGCAACTTGTTCACACCGCCTCTGAGGCTCGGACTCCACGCGAAAGGCTGCCTGACACCGCAATGGGGGATGGAGAGGCACCAGCACAATGCAAGCCTCCACCTGACGCTGTACCAGGAGAGACCAGCACCCACCAATCCACCTGCCGGTCTCATTACCAGTCTCCCAGGCAGAGCATTCCTCCCTCACCCCTTGCCCACGCGGAGGGCACAGAAATGCTGAATGACATCGGCCATCCTTTACATCTCACCTTTCCTCTGAATGGAAATGCCGACAAAGCGAGCCCTCTGCCTGCACAGGCCCACCCCCTCTTCACTTCTCAGCTGAGCGCTCCACCATCACTTCATTAGGAACCCTTCCCTGACACCGCCTTCACCCCATGAGGCCAGGTCTTTCCTTCAATATTCTCATGACATCAGGGCAATTCCTTCATGTACCTGTACAAGTTCACAATTATTTACTCATGCGCTTACTTGTCTGTCTTCCTGCTAGGAAGCAGGCCTCATCTGCTTTGCTTACCATCTTATCTCCAGTGCCCAGTTTAATGCCTACAACACAAGCGGGACTTAATACTCAGATGCTGAACAAATCAAAGCCAATGGCCATCCTGCAAATCTATAGTCAGGATGCAGCAGGGCATTTATTTACCCCCCAGCTGCGCACAGCTCTGGGCGATGTTTCTGTAGGCGTTAGGATTCAAAGATGGACACAGGTCACAATACGCAACCTCCACGGGGCAGGATCTCTCATTCATTTCGAAATTCTGAAAGCCTGGCCCACAGTAAGCATGAAAATACTTCATGAATAGAGACACAGTCCCCACTCTAAAAAGTTCCAGGGTCATGCTGTCTGTCTCTTACTTACACCAGTGACATTTTAATTGAATTCAGGAAGCAGGGCAGCAATGGAATCACCCAGAGCCAGGAGTCACACCCTACTGGCTGGCCTCCCTGTGGAAGCTGAGGAAAGCCAGCCTCACACCCAGCGCCATGTCTGCCCTCAGAGATGACATCTGGCCCTGGCTGGGTGGCTCAGTCGGTTGGAGCATTGTCCCTCACACCAAAGAGATTGCAGGTTGTATTTCAGCTCAGGGCACATATATAGGTTGTGGGTTTGACCCCTTCAAGGCACATATGGGAGGCAACTGATTAATGTCTCTCCCCTATATCTACCCCCCCGCCTCCAAAAAAAAGAAAAAACACTAAAAAAGTATATCCTCAAGTGAGGATTTAAAAAAAAGATATTTACCATTCTTTGTTTAAATGTTCTTGTTTGGAGGGAAAAGCTAATAGTTTCCTGGGACAAGACCGAGTTTGTACTAAATTTAGGAAAACCGATGTTACACCGCACTGCAATCTGTGCAGAGGCTCTTAACACTGTTAGGATAGAACGAACCTGAAACTGTCCTGAGAGCCATGGTTCCCATAAAAAGCCCAGAAGGCAACTCTGCCCACCCCACCCACAGCCAGAGAACATTCCACACACCCTTTCAGAGGGCGCACAGGCTTCGAGGTCCATCCAGAGAGTCCCCAGTTAAGAAACTTTGAATTTGACCGGGGAGACTTGGAACATGTCAGTTTGACATTTTGGTAGAAGTACAGAGTTAGTCCCCAATCCCTCCCCGTGGTGACCCAGCCATCTTCACAGGAATCGGACACTGCTCTCTCTTAAAACGGGCTACGTGTGCTGGGAAAGGCAGCACTGCCGGCCTCCGGCACAGGCAGGGATGTCGAGGCCCAGAGTCGGAGACAGGGAGTGGCTGCCGACTTGCACGGGAGGGGGGTGGTACAGTCTGCAGGTGGACAAACCAAGACCTAAGTCCTGGCTCTGCTAATGACTCTCTGTGTGACTAAGGTCAAGCTGCCTTCCCTCGGCTTCAGGTTCCTCATCTGGGAAAACCGCCACAGTCCTTCTAAAGGACGATGTCCTGAGGGTCACACGATATAAAACATTTAAAGAGCTCACTGAACCAGAAGCCGAGCTACCCTCTGCATGTGCTGCAGAGAGCGAGCCACTGAAACAAAGCCCCTCTCACACACAAGAGCAGGAAATGGGCTGACGACAGGAAACAGGAGAGGGTTCCCAAAGGCCCCTCGCTGGGCTGGAGACACAGGGAGTCAGCGAAGGTGGGAGGCTGGGTGTTAGCAGGCTGCATGGCAGGGTTCAAGGGTACTGTCCGGGTGAGTGGGTGGGTAGGAAGAGGTCTTGTACATTAAGGAGATCCTGACTCCAAGGTCTCAGAGTTAAAATAAAGTAATCTGACCAAGCCCACACCCCTCTTGTTGAATGTTGGGGTAAGAACTTGGCTTTTCAGTAATTAGAACCTGAGATTCACACAGGACTGTCAAGGTAACAAGATACCTCTACACCTACCATTTTATTTAATCTTCCAAACACCTCTCTGAAAGGCGAGAGCAGGAATTGTCACCCTCATTTTATTGATGGGGAATCGAGACCCAGACAGGTACAGTGACTGCTTAGTGACGATGCCAGCAGCAGGTCAGTGATCTGGGGTGCTTCTTGCTTCTTACCTATCCCTGCAGCCTGCTCAGCACTGAGTACAGTTCCTGACACGTAAGAAAATCTACAAATGGTTACTGACTTGAACTAACTGAAGGAGATGCCTGGGCAGAGGAGGTCAAACAGGGCAGGCCAAGAGACCACTGGTTTGAGGGATGATCTGATCATCAGAAGATCAGCAGCTTCATTAAAGGAATCATCTTATGGCTCTCTCCAGCCCTGCTGTGTTAACTGGCCCTGGGTCACAGGGCACCGGCAGAGCCAGGATGAGAGTCAAGGTCTGTGTGACTCCAAGGCCTGCCCTGGTAACCACTTGACACAAATCAACATTCTACTTAATCTCTGAGTCTTTTTATTTAATTTGTTCAAATAGCTCAGACTCCAACTCCCCCTAAAATCACTAAATAGAATTAGGCCTGCTGGTCCTACCATCAGAATATTTTAGTAAAAGGCAGAAGCAAGTCAGAGCAGAGAACCCAAACACAGATAAGCACCAGGGAGACCAGCTTATTAAAACAAGAAGCGAGTGCCCGCTGCCTACCCTTATGACGCTGAAAACGTAGGGACAGTGCAGAGAAAGAGCCGCACTCAGGAGTTTCCTCATGAAGTCCAACTCTCAAAGGTTACAACCAGCAAAGAAGTAAAACTATAGCCGGGTCTAGTTACAGGGAAAACTGAACTAGGTACAGTGTACACCGAGAGTTTCAACGCTGACACAGACAAAGCCCGTCCTGTTCATTCAATCCCTCATTTACAGTAAAAACAGTGACAATAAGCATTGACTTTAAAGACAAACTCCCAGGATCTGATCCCTATTCCATCACTTAGGAACTTTATACGCTTTGGGAGTTTTCTTCAATTTTCTAAGCTTTATATACATTTGAAGAAGGACCTCATGTGGTCACTGCAAGGATTAGTCTACCATGTATAGACACTACGGAAGAGTCTGTGAACACACCGAGGAAAGACTGATGAAGTCACTGCAATCAGAGAGCTTACAGCCCTAATCCTAAGGCACAATAACTACACAAACGGTAAGAGCAGAGAATGAAATTCAAACTAGTGTGGCTTTTAGCTCATGAATAAAAATATTCCCCAAGGGCAAAGATTCCCAAATGCCAGAGTTTTCTGTTTCTCCAAATAGCAAGTGATTAGGATTGCATTAATTTTTGCAATAATATCTTAAATTAATTTTTTTTCAATAATATCTTTTCTTACAGGTAGTTTGAAGTCTAGCACAATCACTGTATATTTGAAATAAATTCTAGTGAAACCGTGGTTCAGAATTACATTTCACCTTAGAGAGGGTTCTATAACAAAAGGGTCAAGTCTTCAAGCTTGATCTAAGAAACTCACTGAGCCATCTCTTTCAGCTATTTCTTGTTTCTTCTAAACCAGCCTCATGTATCAGACTTACTCTCTAAAATACCTGTATAGGCATAAATAAACCATTGCTTTAACGTAATTCTAGAATCAAAAATTTAAAAGATCTAAATGTGATTGTATTCCCATCCCACCCCCCTCTAAATAATGCAAAGTACAGTTATGAGTATGAATGAGTTGTAGAGCTACAGGGCCATTCATGAACTCCTGGAACAATCTTTAAAAATGAAATTCCTTTTAGACCTTATAGCAGAAGTGAAAACAATTTTTCTATTACAGGACACTGACCCATAAAAAGAGAGAAAATCAATGGACAGCTGAGTTTTTATATATACTGTTAAATTATAGATTAAGAACAGGAGATCAAAAACTCCTCAAAAAATAAGTGGTAGTCCCATCATAACCTAAGGAGAAGGAGGGAGAAGGGGAGAAGTACAAGGGCAGAAAAGAGAGAAAAGACAGAGGGACACACACACAGGTACAGGGAGGAATATAGACCTTTCTGAACAACACCCCCATCTTGTGGCTGTTTCGGGTATTGCCACAATAAACAACCGTATTTCTGCACATTGGGAATGCAAAGTCTGAAGGCCTGAGTTCCACTAGGGCTGGTCAGAGTGCAGCCAGTACCACTTGGGTAAGTTACCTGACTTCTGTAAGCCTCAGTTTCCACACCTGATTTGCCCTATGTACCTCAAAAGGTACCATAAGAAATGAGATCCTTCCAAAAACTATACAAATACCAGAACTTACAACATTATAAATGTTACAACAATGACAATAAGAAAAATAGGTCTTTGTTAACTGGACTGCACATGTGACAAAGTATTCTCAATCAAGAAGCACAACTCTGAAAACCAAGTTATAATTTAAAAAAAGAAAACATAATGGAATGGAATTTCAATGAACCAGAGTTAATGTTTCGTTTCTAAACTGTACACCAAAAAGTTAAAAAGCTAGTTTCCAAACCATTCCCTGGCAAGAGCCCCCTTCTGCATGTCCAGAGGGACTCTGCACTCCCAGGCGGTCACACACACCGTGCTGACTGAGGCGCTCCCCACCTCATGCAGCCCACATCACACACACAGGGTTTGCAAGGATTTTCTTATTTTTGAGATGGCATATTATACCGTGACTAAGGTTCTTTGCCGATAATTGGCTCAACTTTCCATTAATATTTGCTGGTATTTAAATATAGCTGCCAGAGTGTAACTAATCATCACTAACTAAACTATACATACCATCTCCCACCTTTAGCAGAAAAATCTCATTCGCTCATGTCTTGGTGAGTCTGTAAAGCTTTCCATGCTGTGAATCAATTTAAAAAATTACTATCTTTCTCACCCTGAAACCATGCTGCAAGTAGGGGTGTCATCCAAAGAGCACCCCCGCCAAGCAGAGTTCTCCAGGGCCAGAAGGAATTACATAGCTAAGCACAAAATGTGTGTGCTGTGCAGCCTTGTCTGCCTTAACTCCTTGAAAGCAGAGGCAAGAAAAAGAAGACATTAGACACCGCCCATCTGGCCTATGAAAAAAAAGAATCCATATATTATTAAAGTGTTTCAAGCTAATGAAAACCCAAAAGGTAAAACCTTCGCTGGAAGCTACTTTTAAGCCTTGTCCAAATCCATGTTAACTCTTGTTTATAAACCATTTGGTAGAAACTCAACAGCATATTCATTTGTTCACTTATTCAACCACAATTTATATGGCAGATTCTGTTCTTGCGCTGGGGATTCAGAAGTAAGCAAGAGGTAAAGTCCCCT
Organism: Lasiurus cinereus; assembly: GCA_011751065.1. Lineage (NCBI taxonomy): Eukaryota > Metazoa > Chordata > Mammalia > Chiroptera > Vespertilionidae > Lasiurus > Lasiurus cinereus. Next base: position 7,092,314 of record JAAGEH010000124.1, on the reverse strand, counting down.
CTGTCCTAGGCTTAATTCTAATGTGGAGGGAGAATTAATAACCAAATAAACAAGATAATGTGAAGCAGTGATAAGCGGAAAATATGGTAGGGCCAGGAGATAAGGGGAGGGGGAGCTGCTACTTTAGACACTGTAATTGGAGAGGGCCTCTCTGATGACATGGCATTTGAGCCCAAGAATGAATGAGGCAACAGTGAGGCCAGACGTACACCGAGGAGAACATTACAGGCAGAGGCAGGGGAGTGAATGTGTTGGCTGTTTAAGAAGAGCAAGGAAGCCAGGGTGTCTGAAGTGGAAAGAATAAGGGAAAAAAGTAGTAGAGATGGAATCAGAGATGACCAGGAGGTCAGATGGTGCTAGGCCTTGCAGGCCAAGGCTGAAACTCGAGTTTTATTCTTAGAAGGCCATTAGTTGTAAGCAAGAGAGATGGGACTCAAGAAAAGCCAGGGAAGAAACCAGTGTGGAAACAGGAAGACCAAGCAGTCTCCTGGAATATTCTGGGAGAAAGTGATGATGATGGTTAGACTAGGGTGTTAGTGATGAAGGGAGCAGGAAGTGACCAGATTTAGGATACATTCTGACAGTAGGGCTTGCTTGCATACAGAGTTAAGAAGATGGAAGTGTGACAGAAAGAGAAGTCCAGGATGATATTGGGATTTTTGGCCTGAGCACCTAGCCAGGTACCAGGAACTGAGATGGGACACTGAGACAGAGGCAGGTTTGGGAGGAAAGAAATCACAAGAGGCAGATCCTCTTTGTACTGAACCAGGCTGAGGTGGAGAGACTCAGCGAACCTCAGAGGTCACGTGGTTCTCTGCTTTGTGCACAAACCCAACATCCATGAAAAAGCCCCTGAGAAGTGTTTCCTATCTGCTTCAAAACCAGAGAGGAAGTAACCACAGTAGCAGCCACTTTACTAGTTACCAGGCACTGTACATATGCTGTAATTAGTACTGAACCTCAGTTCTTGGCACTGGTAAAATATCATTAAATGTTATTCATAATACTGGTGAAGTATGTCACCTTTTAATTTGAATGATAACATTAATGATTATCTTAATTTCTAGAAGTTCTATTTCCTTTTCTTTTTAAACACCCCATTCATTTTACCTTATTTCTATTCTTTCTTGGGATAATAGATAGTTCTGTATCCACCCTTTCAAAAACACAATAGCAAGTCCAAGTTCCTGCTGGAGGCCAGTCATACTGTGTCTGTGTGAGCATTAAATACCTACCTATGTTTCCACACGCCACAGGATGCTCTGTTACCAGTTCACATGTGCTAGCTTCGAGCTACTTTGCTTCAGGCACCTGGGCACTTCTCTTTTTTCTCTCAAGTTCACTCAGGTATTTAAACATTTCTTGGGCCTTGTTTTATTTAGCATCTCCAAGTGTCTAAGGAAGGTTGGCCTGCGTTGGCTCAGTCTGACATAGAACCAGAACCAGAGTCCAATATTACCATACAGATGAGGAGACTGTCTCTTAAATAACTGACTGGCCCTGAATTCAGGTCTCCCTGATGCCCAGTCCAGGCTCTTGCCACAGACAGAAGCTTCTTGCTCACATCTGCCCGAACACTAATTCCAGTTCCACCCTCTGGAGTCACATAAAGTAAACAAGAGAGTCAGACTTTTATGCACCCTAAAGAGTATGAACACAACTATTTATTCTGTCCCCCATTTGCCTCCAGCTGAAAATTCCAAACTAAACTCCTTCAATTACTTGTTCTTCTTTAAAACCAAATTTTATTAGAACATGAATACAGGAAACTCTTTGTTTTTTACCTTAAGAATTTGTACAAATCATAAATGCCACTGCAAATGAAAAACAAAGTGGGTCCCTTCACGTATTAGTTTCTTATTAGGGAATTTCTGACCACAACAACAAATACTGAAAGTTAAAGGACAGCACAATAGAAATCGCAAAACCTATGTTCTGCCACTAACAAGCTGTAGCTATAGAGGGCTACAAGCTCTTTTTGCTTGGCTTGTCTTCAAAATGGGAATGATAATATCTTTCCTAAGTTTAAAGGCTGGGGGAAGCAGTAAGATGTAATGCATAGGATACAAATACCAGAAATTACAACACTATAAATGTTACAACAATGACAATAAGTCATTGTGTTATTTCCTGTAACACAAGAAAATATTTGGAAGGCTGAGGGGTGAGAAAAATGGAGAGATGTTAGTCATCTAAGAAAGAGCATGATGGCTATAGTTAGCAAGACTACTGTGTACTTGAAAGTTACTATGAGAACTTTAATGTTCTCATAATCACAACAACAACAACAAAAAAGATAATTTTGTGAGATGAAGGAGGTGGTCACTAATCTTACTGTGGTAAGCATTTGGAAATATATACATGTGTCAGATAATCACACTTGCACCTTAAACTTACCTAACATTACACGTAAAGCTAGGGAAAAACACAAGTGTCTAATTTTGAGATCTTATGGGAGAATCATTTCAAGTCTAGACTGGGAAGGAAATGCAAAGTGTCAAAAAATGTCCATTACAACTGATGAATTGATACAGGATGCGCATCTGGCATTTTGATGTTTATCATTTTATTTTTATTTTTGATGTGGGAAATGTTGCTATTCTTAATTATGTTAGCCAGACATTTCTCTATGTTGTATTATGTAAGTTAAATAAAGGAAGAGTTATCCAAAATGAGGAGAAAATGCCCTAACCGATTTGGCTCAGTGGATAGAGTGCCAGCCTGTGGACCAAAGGATCCTGGGTTCAATTCCAGTCAAGGGCATGTACCTTTGTTTCAGGCTCCTTCTCTGGCCTGGGCCCTGGTCAGAACTCATAAAGGAGGCAACCAATCGATGTGTTTCTCCCACATCGATGTTTCTCACTGTTTTTCCTTCTCTCTTCCACTCTACCTAAAAATCATTGGAAAAATATCCTCGGGTGAAGATTAACAAAAAAGAGAAAGTGTATAAAAATCGTTTTGGAAAATTATACAACAGAAAATAAAACATTATTTTAGTGTATTATAAATATTATTAGTTTGATCAGCAATAGTGAAACACTAACTGACCCCCCCCCACAAAAAAAAGAAATTAATGCAAAAATTATTTTACCTTCATGTTGCAAGCCAATTCCATGAGCCTCTTTGCATTCTCTTCCGAGCGGTACCTCTTAGGAAGCTGGACCCTGAAGAACTTCAAGGCACCTTCAAAGTCTGTCAAAAGCAAGTCATCCTTCGACGTCTAGAAGAGAGAGAGAACTGTGTTGAGAAAGGGTTCTTTGCTTTAAGGCTGCGCAGAAGCAATTTATAATCCCAGCAGCTTTCTACTCCCCAGAAGATAGGTCTCCGCTCCGTCAGAGCCACGTGCTCATCTCCACTGCCAGGGACAACGTCCGTGCACAGTGGCTGTTAGAACGAGACTAAGACCCAATCTATTGCAAGTGCTGAACCGAGAACGACAGATGACTCAGCTTATGAATAAATGTGTACCTTCAATAGTCCAAGGGCAACATTAAAAATAACACTGATTCCCTAAAAGAGAAAACACAAAAAGAACATATTTAGTGTTTACATCTGGACTAGGAAGCCATCTGTCTTCAGAATACCCCACAATTTTAGAGCAGTTGTAAAACATTAAGAAATGGAATTAACTTGAAAATTCCCTGGAACATAAAAATTACAGAGCCACTGCTGAAACACCACATAAAGTAGATCCAGCCTCCCTTTCTTGTGAGAGAAGAGCTTTTCTAGCCCTACCCTCACATTCAACAAGAATACTTCCCTATACTTCCCAAGCAAAACATCGGACTCATAAAATTATGATCAGGCCCTGGCCAGTGTGGCTCAGGGGATAAAGCATGTTGGACCACACACCCAAAGGTCACAGGTTTGATTCCTCGTCAAGGGCACAACCTAGATTGCAATTTTTTATCCTGGCCCTGGTGGGAGAGTGTGCAGGAGGCAACCAGTCAGTATATCTCTCAGATGATGTTCTCTCTCTCACTCTCCCCTTCCTTCCCACTCTCTCTAACAATCAATGGGAAAAATATCCTCAGGTAAGAATTAACAACAAAAATTACAATCAGAAAATAATTCCTGTGGAACTTTAAATATATATATATTTTAAATATATATATATTTCTTTTTTCTTTCTTTTCTTTTTCCAAAGAGGAAGGGAGAGGGTGAGAGAGAGAAACATCAATGATGACAGAGAATCACTGATTGGTTGCCTCAATCCGGGCATGTGCTCTGACCAGGAATTGAACCGTGACCTACTGGTTCATAGGTCAACACTCAACCACCAGCTGGACCAATTCCCATGGAACTTGATTTTGTGTGGCCCGGCTCGAAGTACAGCAATCACTCTGAAGCCTGTATCCTGAACCGACTCTGCTCCAGGCTCCCTGCAAACTGGCTCCCTTCATCTAACTAGCTAGAAGTCGGGGGTTGGGGGCAAAGGACAAAGAGGGGAAGCACTAACATCTGGTCAAGTTAAACTATTTAAGTTTCTGGGCCTCAGTTTCCATAACTAATATTCTCCCAAGGGTTTTCTGAGCTAATTAGAAATGGTTGTTTATAATAGTAAACCCTGGACAACTCAAAGGTTTGAGATTCAGAATTGGTTACACAAAATATGGTATATCCAAATGGGATACTTGGCAGCAATAAGAATAATGATATATTTGGAAATGTTATTTCTTATAATGTTTCAAGCTGGGTAGAAGGTATAAATTCTTTAATGGACTTTCATGTTTTGCATATGGTAAGATTATATAAAAAGAAAGATGGTATTGATATGTGTCAAGATATGTTCAAGTACATGAAATGAAAAAAGATTAACAAATAGTATATATAGCATAATCATATTTTTAAATATATACTGATCCATAATATGCATTATTATATAATATTCCACATAGAAAAAACACTATTCCATATAGAAATCACACATGCACATGTATAAAGACAAAAATGGCTGAAAGAATATGTATCAAAATGTCAAAAGTAGTTACCCTCTGGACAGTGAGATTAGTGTATCTTTAAATCTTTTTGTTTATATTTTCTACAGTTTCTATAATAAACAAATACACTGAGTGGCCAGGTTATTATGATCTCTGAGTGCATAATAATTTGGCCACTCAGTGTATATCCTACATAATAAAAGGCCAATATGCAAATTATCTCCTCCACCAGGAGTTTGGCCAGCAGGCAGACTGGACCCCATCTGTGTACAGGGCCTCTGATACACACACACACACACACACACACTGAGCAGCCAGAATATTATGACTGCATCTGGCGCTCAGTGTGAAAGTGTGAGTGTGTGTGTGTGTGCATTAGAAGCCCAATGCATGAATTTGTGTATGGGTGGGATCCGGCCAGCCTGGCCAGAGGGAAGGGGCATGGTCGAACTCCTGGTCGAGGGAACAATTTGCATATTAGCCTTTTATTATGTAGAATATAACACTGAGTAGCCAGATTATTATGCGTTCAGAGATCATAATAATCTGGCCACTCAGTGTATATTTTTAAAATTAGTAACTTTTCCCCTAAATACACACACCCCCAAAAAAAACTATGTTATGGCAAAGACTGTTATTTATTATCTACTTTCTTTTAGCAATAAAACTGTACCCCCTACTCCATTTTTAGCAAATTCTTACCAAGCTTAAAAAAAACAATCTCTCTTGCAGATAGGTGTGGTTATGTACCTAAGTTCATTTCCACTTACCAATAAAAGTAAGTGGAATGCAGGTGGTACTTCCAGGAAGTCTCTTTTAAAAAGAGGCCGTGTACCCTCTCCTGTTCCGTTCTAACCCTCCTAGCTTAAAATGCAGTTGATAACTAGCACTCTCACCAGCCACAAGGATGAGAGTCACACTCTAGGGAAGGCAGGTTACTGCCAATCTCTGAATTCCTTTACATGAAAAATAAACCTCCATTTTACTTAATTGCTGCTGTTTTGAATTTCTTGAAAACATCAGCCAAACCTAACACTAACTAATACAAATGTCTAACATATGGTTTGCTTGTTTTTGAAGCTGAGAGTGACTTTTAACAAAATGTGATCATCAGCTTCGGCCCAAGGAAGAGTCACTGAAACTTGGATTTCCCAGCACTGAACTAAAACAGAGCTGAGCAAGTTCTTTTTGGACAGCTGTTATAAGGAGGAGACTGTAACACTCCGAAGTGTTATGGTCTCCAATACGTACCTCACACAACAGCAGGTCGATGATATGGAAGACCATGTAGAGAGGGAACTTGGCAGTGAAAAGTGTGAGAAACCACTGGGAGGCGTACATGTGTGCTTCGAGGCTTATATCCAGGAAGTGGTTGTAGAGGTCTGGAATAGACTCCTGAAATAGAAAACTAATTAGTTTTAGGCACATATGCAGCTCTTCAGCTCCCACTCAGGAGGCTTATAAATCTAACAGGAATAGGCTGAAGAAGTCACATATTGGTATTTTTCTGAAAACCTCCAAGTGCTCAGAAGAACACTTACCATCAGGCATTAAACTGGCACTCAGCTCGCTTTTCCAGCCACACACTAGCTCCAAAGAGGAATCCTCCCCCAAATGGTGACAAATATGTGGAAAGGCAGTTTTTCTTTCCAAGTTGTGAAATGTTTGGGAAGGTTTGTTTCACTTTTGTTATGGAGTTTCTAACCAATCAGCGTCTGGGCCCTGGTGAACACTTTCTGACTATGCTGTGTTAGAGGCTGACACTGAGTGTTTTATGAGACTGAAAACTCAGCTTACACCCAGCAGGTTCACACCTTATTAACCTCGGCATCATCATCACATCGTGAGAAATGAAAACAAACAAAACACCTCTCCTTCACCCTGGAGGCTAAGGCAACACCACTGCTCCTTGGCACCATTTCATCCATCTACTTCTCCCTCGACCATGCTCTAACTGGCAAAGGCCAGCTACGTGGTGGTTGTTTTGTTTTGTTTTTTACCTGCATGAGGCGCTCCAACTGGTAAAATTTGCAATGCAAATCTTCAAAATTTTGCTTGAAAAGTTCCCTGAGACCATAGTCAAACATGATCTTGACCAGAACACTGAATGCCTGTTCTTCAGGCATCTGTAGCAGACAGGGAGTGGCAGGAAAAATAAAAATAAAATCACAAAACATATACAGAAGTTTTTCAGTATATTAAATTCATCCTTCTACTCTCTTACATGGATACTAGGAAGTTTACTGGTATGCAGTAACTCAGTACTTTATAACATTCATTCACTCAACCAAGAAATCACATCTCTAAAATTTTATTTTAGAGAAAAACACTGATGTGAAAGAGAAACATTGTGAAAAGGAAACATGGAGAGGTTGTCTCCCACACCAGCCCAGACCACTGACTGGGCCTAAAACCTATGTGTGTCCTGACCAGCGATAGAACCTGCCACCCTCTGGTGTTCAGGATGACGCTCACCAACTGAGCCACACCGGCCAGGACTCAACCAAAAAAGACTTAATGGTGCCTCCTCTGTGTCAGACACTGTTCCTGTCCTTGGGGAGCACCCACACAACCACACACCATCCCTGTAACACAATCACTGTCATATGAAGTAGACAGAAAGATGATGCGAACACAGGAATGGGAAGCCTGAGTCTGCCCGGGGGAGACCAGAGGCTCTGTAGAGAGGACAGGCTTGGAACAGGGCTGGACAGGCAGGTAACACGTGTAGGTTTCATCTTTCCCAAATCATGAGATCTTATAAATCATTTTACCCTCTTTGCCGCCATTTTTTTTCCATAAAAATGTTTTACTTCCTCACTGTTATGAAAAACGATGGCTAGAGAAACCTTACATGTTCTAATGCTTGTGGTAATGCTTAAACTACTATAGTTTAACACTCACAGTAATACTTACAGTACTACAAAAACCCTATTTCTATTTACAGATGTTACCTATTTATAATACCTACATCTTTCACAGCTTTACAGAAAACGATTTCCCCAACAGTATGGCAAGTGTCTCATTTTCAAAATAAAAAAGAAAGCACTGGAAATGTTATTTAAGGCTCAGTGTGACTATAGCAAGCCTTCAAATGTCAAGAAGGTGGGCAGGCTTCTGTGACACATATGGAGGTGGGCTAAGCACAGAAATCACTAGAATAAGGCAGAGCTAAAGAGCAAGTCAGATTAAGTAATAAGTGAGAACAATGCAGCGTATTATTGGAAAGTTTAGGATTTGGAGCAAAGGACCAGACCTCTGAGGTCGTAGTCATGAAAGGCAATTTCACTCCTCCCCACACTCAGGGAGATGTGGTCTGGCCCCTAGTGGCCTTTCGGTTAGGCAGGACATCTGTCCTCAGGCTGACATTTACCTAACACAATGGCAAGCAGCAGAGAATTCAATCGAAGACACTGTGGATTTGATCACAAAATGCATTTTAAAGGGATTGTGATCCTTGTATGGGGATAAATGTCCTTGGATTGAACTTGAAAACAAAGATAAACCACCTAGGTCTGTGAGACAGATAAAAAGTTTGCCTAAAACAACAAAACAAAACAAAATTTTAAAACTTTACCTGTTGATGGATGTGTTAATTAGCTGGATTTTGTGAGCATTCCATAATTTACATCAAATCATCACACATACACACACACTTGACTTGTTTATTAATGTCAAAGCTTTATCATATTTTTACATGCCTACCAATAAGCTAGGATCAGTAACAAGACAGATAGTAGTTTTTGTTTTACTTTTATTACAACCTTGTATTTTACTTGCATTACAACACAGAATGACTTAAAACTCGTCCACAGCTTCCCTGTGCTTGGAGCATCAAACCCAGCCTTCCTGGCCTGGCCTCCAGGAATCTACTAGGCAGGCCTTGTCCCTCCAGCTCCCTCTCCTCTTCCCATCACTCAGGACATTCCAGTCCTCCTGTCTTTTCAGTTCCTTCCAAATGCCAAGTTTTCCCAATTTCAGTGCTTCTATATATTGTGTAATTTCCTTTTCTGGGAATGTCCTATTCTCTTGCTTTTTAAAATATTTTATTCTTTTCATAAGAATGTTAAAAAAAAAAGTTAAAATGAGAACCCTTCTCATTTTTCAGGGTTCACCTTAAGGGTTACCTCCCCAGAGGAGCCTGGAATCTAAATTTGGCTTTCTTGTTAAAATCTTGCATTAAACTTTTTTTATTATGTCTTCACAGCACCACTGCAATTAATGTAGTTATGTGACTTTCTGCTTACAGGTAGTCAGCTTCACTAGCTGTGTATCCACAAGGATTGGGACCATGATTACCTTATTCTCTCCTAATATCTAGCACAATACAGACCACACAGGTGCTCAAAAACTCTCAGTTAACAACACCTGTATTTTTTGCCAAACATTCTAACTTGAATCATTAGGAAATGACCAGACAAATCAAGAGTGTGTGATCTTTTACAAGATAATTTGCTAAAATGTTTCAAAATACATAAAAAGGGCAAGGGGGTAGTTTAGATTGAGAGAAGAAAGAAAAGTGACAACCCAATGCAATGCTGGAATCAATCAAATGCAATCCATTGATCTGGGTTAGAAAAAAACCTACCTATAAAGGACTTTACTGTGTAAACAACTGGGCAAAACTGAATTTGAACTGGGTATAAGCCAATACTGAATCAGTGTGGAATTTCTTGGATGTGACTGTGATATTATGGTCATGTCCTTAGGAGATACATGTTCAAGTATTTAGGAGTGAAATATGTCGTCGATGTTTGCTACTGAATTAAAAAAAATTTTTTAAATAAAAAATTGTGTATATATGTGTATGTAAGAGAAGAAAAGAGAGAAAATGCAGAGGGAGAGACAGAGAAAACAGTGTGGGAAAATGTAACTGGTAAATTAGGTGAAGAGTAGATGGGTGTTCACCTTAAGATTTTTTCAATTTTGCTGTGGCTCTGAAAAAAACTATCAATAAGCTGGATGAAAAAAATGACACTAAAGAAACCCAACTCCTTTACCTTCCTCCGATCCCAATATATAAATCCCAAAACACATATTAATGAAGTGGTTACTTTAGAGAAGATAAAATGTCCCCAAGGGTCCACCTAAGAATTAAGTCTATCCAAACCTCCTGGCAAGAAAAGAAGTCTACCCTTGTACCAGTTTTCAACACTGTCACTTATTCTCACATGTTTCTCTTCCACGATGACATTAACGTTAAAAAAGTTTATAGGAGTTAAAACTCATGGCTTAGAACCTGGCCAAAGCCAACACAAAACCATGTGCAAGACTAAGGCTAGTATAGGCCGAGGTAGGCCATGTCTAAGTCAAAACAGAGACGCATGTACTCACATGGAGAAGTAGAACAGCAGCGAGAAATGACTGGCCCTGGCAATAGCCAATCTCTTCATCATACACAGAATACGCCTGAAAAACAAGCACACACACATGTAAGTAAATGCAGTCACTCATGGGCCACAGCTGCCCGAGAGGACCTTGAACACAGGAACCTGGAAGATGCTACCCCCCCTGCACTGTGGCATTTTGATGGTCAATGAATGAGGCAAACATCTCTCTCTAATCCCATTTTTTATTTTACAATAAATAAAACTGTCGCCACGCCACCTTCTGTTGCCAAGGAGCAGAGAAGGTTATGCAAACACCACTTGGGCACTAAAAAAAGGTTATCATAACTCCTTGTCTTTACTCATGCTTTTCCCTCCGTCTGAAAAATATGCTCTTCCTTCAGGATCCAACCATATTCTATTCCCCCAGAATTCCCTCTTCTCTGTGCTTCTATGGTACTTGCTACATATGTATGGTTGTTAGGGGCCTTACCTCACTGCATTTTAAACCTTCCTCCTCACACATAGCAGGCACTCACTAAACACTGTTAATGTTATTCGTCTTCGTTCTGGGAAAAAGTCTTTTGGCAAAGACACCAAAATACAATTCTCTCTGCAATGCCAGTAATAACTTTTCTGATAAGAGGGACTGCTCTGAAACTGCTTGTGGGTTCCTCTGGAATTCTTATTTTGTATTTTTCTTGGCAGCGGAAGATCACTACCCATCTCTCCGAACATCATGTTTAACAGAATACTGACATCTAACATTCCTTGTGGTTTGCTCTTTGGTTCTTTTGCTGTTTTTCGGTCTTGTCTTCCTGATTAATACTTATAGTCCTCATGTAAGTTGTGGTGGAAAGGGGAATTCCTATAGATTCAAGATGCTATTTCCTGTATGACACATTTCTAATGAAACCCCCTTTATTATCCACAAGGTTCGTGTCCCAGAATGCAATTTAGAATGGGTTATGTTTAGAGTTCAGATCACTTAGCAAAATGTTATGTCAATGCTTATTAGATGAAAATTAAGTCAACATATACATAAGTTTTATCATTAGACTTTGGTGAAACTAGCTTTGAAATATGCATATTATAATCAGGTTTCCATAAAATCAGGTAAAATTCAATATAATCACATATCTCCCATTTAATCAAAGCTTGTCTGATGAGAGGGCCACAGAAAAACACACTTTCCCAAAAACAGATGTGTACAGGCTTAGAAATGACCTGTTTATAATACAATGAGGCACCATTCAACTGTAAATATTAACAAATGTTAATACCTATGTTACAAACCAATAATATATGCAAACACAACTCAATGTTTGTGAAGGTTATCAATCAATAGTTGATTGTTCAAGAAAGAACACAGACTTCAGAGTTAAGAGTTGGGCTGAAATCCCAAGCAGCTAATATCCAGCCTATTACTTATATTCTTTACTATAGGCCCCATTTACACACAAGTGGGATCCCTTGGCCTGGCTGCGGGGATCATGCCAAAACCAGCTCTCCAACTTCCCCTGAGGGGTCCTGGATTGCAAGAGGGCAGTTCTCAGGTGACATACCACGGAATCGGGCTCCCTCCTCTCTGGTTCCGGGTGCATCCATCACCCGAGAACCGCAGCTGCCAAGGCACTGCAGCTCAGCAGCTCCTGCATTGATAGTCTGCTCCCTGGTGGACAGTGCATGTCATAGTTATCAGTTGGATGGTCAAACAGTCAGACGGGCACTTAAGGCTTTTATATATATAGATTTGTAAGATGAGAATAATCATAGTATTTATAACAGAGTTGATGTGTTATTCTCAGTCCTCTCATGTCACATAATTAGTACATGATTTAATCAATTATGCACTAGGCTGAAAATGTATTGAATTTCTATAGATAAGAGAATGGAGAGAAGCATATTTTTCAGGCTCATGGAAAAGCTTGAAAGAATGCCCACACACACATGAAAGTACATGATACATTTGGGAAAAGTCTGGAATATAAGGTTCATGAAAGCTATAAAAAAGAAAAGGCATTTCATCAATCCAACATTTAATATCAAGCACTGTGCCAAGTGCTCCACATACTAACATACATAAGCAGTGATCCCTGTCCTTGAGAACTTCACAGTTCAGTTGGGGAATCTGACAAGTAAATCAACCAGAATACAGTAAGAAGTGCAATGTGGTTGAAACATGAAATATTTAGAGAATAAGCCAGGATATATTATAAAATGCCTTTAGTGCTAAGTGAAGGAATCTAAGTCCAGTAAATAAACTAAGATTTTTTTTTTTAATTTGACTTCAGAGATGAAGAGAAATAGAAACATCAATGATGACACAGAATATTGACTGGCTGCCTTTTGCACGCCTCACACTAGGGATCAAGCCAGCAGTCTGGACATGTGCTCTGCCTGGGAATCGAACTGTGACTTTCTGGTTCACAGGTCGATGCTCAGCCATGCCAACCAGGCCAAACTAAGAATTTTTTATTTCATTCTGTGGGTTATGAGAAAGCATTAAAGGCATCAGTGGAGGCCAGTGAAGTGATTTTTTTCAGTCAACAAAGAGAATAAATAGCCTAGAATCCAAAGGCAGGGAGATTAATGCAAGGTAGCATCTGTAAAAGTGCTGGCACCATATGATAGAGACCTGTACGAGGGCGTGGACAGCGAGGGAAGTATGACTAACAAGATACATCAATCATATCAAACTCAGGCCAAAGGAAGGAACTGAAAATTAACAGAGAAGTGATTGTATTTTGAGCAAGACAATGGCATTGGGGTAAAGGAAAACTGTTTTTCATTAAAAGAGAACTAAACATATGGATATGCTGAGTCCTGGTTCTAACCAAACTATAGACATTTAGGGAAATCTGAATGAGTGGCTATGAAGTGATAGTGATAGATAATGACAGATACTACTAGGTGGATAATGAATTTATTTTTTAGAGATGTAGTGAAGAATTTAGGATCATGATGTCTGAGATTTGCTTTAAACTACTTCAAGGAAAATGTTAATGAAGCAACTGTAGCAAATGTTGATAAATATTAAATCTAGGTGAGGAGACATAAACGGTTATACTATTCAACTCTTACGTCTGAAAATTTTCATACACATTTTTCCCTGGCTAGTGTTGCTCAGTTGGTTGGGCATCGTCCCATGCACCAAAAGGTGGCTGGTTCAATTCCTAGTCAGAGCACATGCCCTCGTAGGGAATATACAGGAGGCAGCTGATAGATGTTGCACTCTCACATTGATGTTTCTCTCTCTCTCTAAAAGTCAATTAAAAAAATTTTTTCCCATAATACAGTTGTCCCTCAGTATCCACAGGGGATTGGTTCTAAAACCCCTGTGGATATCAATCTGCAGATGCTCAAGTCCCTTTTATAAAATGATGCAGTATTTGCATGCAATCTATATTTGCATATAGGCTAGAGCAGGGTATCCTTCCACATCATTTTATTCTCCTGGATTCAACATAACACTTGAGGCGTGGCAAATTCACGTTTTGGTTTTTGGAACTTTCTGGGATTTCTTTTTTTCTTGAATATTTTTTGATTTGCTATTGGCTGATTCAGCGGATGTGACACTAGTGGATGCGGAAGGCTGAGTGTAAAACGTGTTTGTAAATAAATTCTATTTTTAGTAGATCTGTTCTGATTTACTTGATAAGACTTACATGGAGACCAACTGGCAGCTGGAAATTTAGGCCTTGAGCTAATGTAGATTTGGGAACATCTGTGTAGTGGTGACAGCTGAAGCTTTGAGAATGAAAGGGCTCACCAGGGACACAGCAACCAACGAATGAGCACCTGTGTCTCAGGTGGGAGGCCTCTGTTTCAGGAGCAGGCAGGCAGAGATGAAATAATGAGGGAGTGAGCCACACTGTGAGAGACGTGAGAGCACAACTAGGAAGGTAAGAAGTCAAGATAAGAGAGAGCTGCACAAAGATCATCATGCGGTAGACACCAGAGTGCAACAGGGATAAAGGCAGCAAACACAAGGTTTTGTTTTGTTTTTCTTTAAATATATTTTTATTGATTTCAGAGAAGAAGAGAGAGATAGAAACATCAATGATGAGAGAGAATCACTGATGGGCTGCCTCCTGCACACCCCACACTGGGGATTAAGCCCGCAACCTGAACTGAACCTGGGACCCTTTGGTCTGCAGGCTGACGCTCTATCCATTGAGCCAAACCTTCTAGAGCCACAGGGTTTCTTTCTGGGAAGCTGGATTGGCTGCTTAAATGGGAAGCATAACATAGAAGGGCTAGAAAAGGATGATCAGAGAAGAGGATTACAACCGAAATCGGAGCTTTGTTCATCCTATGGGGAAATTAAAATTAAATCTAGAAAACATTTCTGTAAATTCTAACTGCCTATATAGTTTAAAGTACCTAGTTTATCATTGGAGAATCACCCTTGATTGCTAGCCTGTCCTAAAACTAGTTGTTAGTTTCACTTTTTCAATCATAATATGTAAGTTCCTTAAGGACACTTCTCATTCTTTGACTGTATTTCCTATGTAGTATATGTTATATAGGTACCTGATTAGCTTTGGGAGGGGAGGGGAAAATAAGAGGAACAGAGGAAGGCTGAAGAACTCTGGTCCCAAATCGTCCTTTTGGCTCTGAAATTACCAAAATCTACTAGAAAATGAGTTACTGATATTGAGCAGTGTGCCATTTCCTTTGAAACTCCCAGGCACAGACCTTTTAACAGGCTGATCAGTATTTCCCAGCATTTATTATGCTACAGTGTTAAAAAGTCCACCTGGATAGGCATTGTCATGTCCTACTGTCAGACGAATCCCAGGTGCCAAGTGCATCATTTACACAGTGCATACTGAAAATGAGCTTGCAATGTTACCGAACTAACTGGTTTCATACAACTAATGTTTTTAAAGTATAAATGTGGAGCCAGGCACTGTCACCCAAAAGTCCTGATTAAAAGGGTAAAAGGAGCCCTATCATTTTATTTCTAATTAATTCCTATTCATCATAGTCTAAAAATGTGTTCTTATTGTTGATTTTAGTCTTTCTTTTTTTTTCATTCTTGAACATTATATTATACACATTACACTTTGTAGTTATTTTTTGCATAATATCCAAGAACCAAACTGACCATTCAAAACTGAGTCTTTTTTTGTGTCTGTGGCATGAAATATATACCTTGCAGATTTTATATAAGGAATCTTGTCCATCTCCTCCTGTATCCTTAAAGTAGTCGTGGGCTGGGAATGTCCGGTTAATATCCCGGGTGATAGCACTGTCCTGAGGAGACTCCTGTGAAAACATCAAGACACAGAAGGCTTAGCGGTCGGTCATGTACCTATTTGTTTCGGTTGATACAACAAGGTCTTCTAATTTACCTGCTTTAAGATGCTTCAGAACATATATACACATATGCATGCCCAGAGTTACTACGTCGTCAGGAAGCAGCTACTCAATTACTACATCTTCAGGAACCAGCTACTCAAACAAAAGCAAAAGCTAATAGTAAGAAGGGGAAAGATTGAAGAAAAGCAACCTATACAGCTCATGTATAGTCCATCCCAGCTGCAAGAAAGTGAAGCTGGTGCCCTTTCTATTGTAACAGGTAAAATGTTCTATTCAAAACAGACCTACCCTAGGAAAATACCATATCTCATCTCAAAAGGAGGGAAAGTGTTCCTGTTTAAAAACCTGGGTACAAAAATTGCTGCTTTAATTGATCCTT
The DNA here is from genome assembly GCA_011751065.1 of Lasiurus cinereus. Lineage (NCBI taxonomy): Eukaryota > Metazoa > Chordata > Mammalia > Chiroptera > Vespertilionidae > Lasiurus > Lasiurus cinereus. Next base: position 7,076,340 of record JAAGEH010000124.1, on the reverse strand, counting down.
TGGCATGAAGATCATGTGTCAGATTCTCAACAGAAAAGAGATGCTCCTGACAGGTGTAAACCTTTAACAATAAAGAATTATTTAATAAATAAATAGAAAAGAGAAGCCCCTGAATTGGGTTTATCCTTGGTGCAAGTGGCATAAAAATTTGCACATCAGTATGAGCAATATGAAGCCAGTCCACCAAATGTCAAGGGATTCAACAGGCTATGGGAAAATATCCTTTGCTTTTGCCAATGTAGAAAAACTGTTTCCCTGTTTGTCATCACAACTAAAACTGAACAAATGTCAATAATGTCAGCAATCCTTCATAAAATATACCAAGCATCCAGCTATTTCTAATATCTTCCCCTTGTTAAATTTTATTTGCTTACATATTAAAGAACTGGAACACAGAAGCATGGCCTTCTATTTAACATGCGTTGTCTTCATAGTCAAGACAATAGCCTTGATTCTCCTTAAAGAACCTATGTCATATTCAGGACACCATCCAAGTGCCTGACAACTCCTGTCTCAAGATTAAAAATTAAAGTGATAGTCCTCTCTCGTCCAGCTAACTATGTTCCCAGGGTCATAAATACTTTATGATTGTGGGAGCTGACTAATTTAAAGCCTATGTTCTTTCTTAACCGCTAAACTATTAAAACCTTCCAAGACATTGCCAAACTGCTTTCCAAGGAGCTTTACTGGCATAGACAACAACAGTTAAGGCAGCTGAGAACTGTGGTGATTCTTTTTTTTTTTTTAAATATATTTTATTGATTTTTTACAGAGAGGAAGGGAGAGGGATAGAAAGTCAGAAACATCGATGAGAGAGAGAGATCGATCAGCCGCTTCCTGCACGCACCACAGTGGAGATGTGCCCGCAAGCAAGGTACATGCCCCCGACCGGAATCGAACCTGGGACCTTTCAGTCCGCAAGCCGACACTCTATCCACTGAGCCAAACCGGTCTCGGCTGTGGTGATTCTTGATAAAATCCAAGGTGAGACCTAAGGCTACAGCAGCTATCACCCGGTGGCAGCTTCCAGACGGCAGCACATTGAGGGAACAGAAACAGGTTTGGGTGGGGAGTGTCTGGAGCTGAGAGAAGAGACAGCAGAATTTGGGGGAGGGCAAGAGAGCTAGACTTCGTAGGTCTTAGAATACTGAAGATAAAAAGACGAACAGAGGGAGCTGCAGAGCTTCAGAGGGTCCCTGTGAGTCATGAATCATAAAAATGACAAACTGAACTTCACCTAAATTAAAAAGTTTAGTAAAGCCCTATTTGAATAATGACATCATTAAATTTGAAAAGAATCTGAAAACAAATCACAGTAACATTATGGATGATTCCTTCCTAAGAGGACACAGCGAAGAGTTTTGCAAAAAATCCAAACCCAAGTGCTTATAAAATTAAGGTTTATATAACAACACAAAGGCCTTTTAATTCTAGACAGTTACAGAGTTTGATATAGGGAATTTGCTGGCACAGAGCATATTAGATAACACTATTCATGGCCAAACTGATTAAATCATCCACACAGCTTCTCAACCAGACTCTAGCTGGTAAAATGGCTGAATAAACAAGCTTTCACAAATGTGCTAAAGGCAATCAATCATACAGAGATGTAAACTTAAAAGAACTGGAAATGGCAAAACTGCTGTCAGTTGATATGCCCTAAAATTATTGAAGTTAAGATAGAAATAGTTTTTTGATCAGTTGGTTTTATGTTTTGGCTGCTTCCTTTAATCTCAAGAAAAACAGCTTTTAATCTCCAGAAGAAAACTAAAATGCCATATGATACTCAGTATTAACATCTTGCAAACTTTTTCTATTAAAAATCAAATAGCAAATATTTTTGGCTTTCTGTTGCAGTTACTCAACTCTTGCATTTGTAGAGCTATAGTGTAGCTATAGATAATATTTAAATAAACAAACATTTCTATATGCTAATAAAACTTTACAAAAACAAGAAGCATGCTAAATTGGCCCCTAGACCACCCTGTGCCAATCCCTGTTTTAAATATATAACACAGTAATTTATTATGGGCAATAGGACTGGAAAGATTTTTTGTGATAATTATAAATACACTGACATGCTACTTCTGATTAATTTCATGCATGTTTTACCTGAAGAAATTCTGCAAATAAGCTGCAATAACTTGAAATGTATATTCCTTTGAATATATGCTTTTTTCATGTAATAAAAATTTTAAATGTCTGCAATTCTCCAAGTTTGTATGTTGTATGTATTTCTGTATCTCCTATGTTGTAAATTTTTAAAGAAAACCCTGTAATTATATTGATATATTGTCTCCTACACTTCAAGCTGCAATATAAACAGTACATATAGTTCAGAAATTATAAACACACACACTGCAACATATTAGACTGACTAAAGTAAACAGACAATACCAAGTGTTGGTGAAAATATAAAACTATTGCGACTCTCAATAGTTGCTGATGGAAGTATAAAATAATATAATTTGGTGAATGATAGGGCAGCAGTTAAACACACATCTACCTACACCCAGCAATTCCACTCCTACCTAGAAGAAACAACACACATCCAATAGAAACAACACATGTACAAAACCTTATTTGTAATAGCAAGAAATTAAAGGCCCCAAATGTCCCCCATAGAGAAAGTGATAAATAATGGTATATTCATGTATGGAATAATACATATGTTGCTGAAGAGAATTTCATTAAAAACTATAGTCTAGAATATCAGCACTTTTAAATTTATTCACTAAACAAATAGTAAGAATTAACACCTCACACTAAAATCCAAATCTTTTGTATTTTGCCTTCCCATACTCTTGTCAAATGGGACTACTCACTGTTCCCCAAACATAATCTCAAATTAATGACATGAGAGAATCCAAGATGGCGGCATAGGTAAACACCTACACTGCTGCCTCGCACAACAATTTCAAAACTACAACTAAAAGACAGAACGGACATCATCCAGAACCACAGGAAAGCTGGCCGAGTGGAAATTCTACAACTAGAGGGAAAGAGAGGGGCTCACGGAGACCCAGAGGAGCTGCAAAAAACTGAGGTACGGAGACACGGCGAGGAGAGAGCGGGTGCCGGAGTGCCTGGCTGGCTTTCTCTGGCGGGAGGGAAACGGAGACTCCCAACGGCATTGAACCCCTTCTCTTACAACACTAAACCCCAGATCCAGCCGAAACTCATACGGGGGGAGTTTGGACTGTGAAAAGGGAGAAGTGCATGGAAACTTAGGGGAGTCGCGAAAGATCAAAAGCCTGGTGGCGTGCACAGCACTGCGCGGAGGACGGACTGCTGATTGTGCCGCTGGCTTTCGCGAGTGGGCGGGAGACAGACCCTCCCAACTGCGCCACTTCTGAGTCCACTAAGCCCGTTTAGGGTGAAACCCTGGGGACCTAGACCCGTGTGGTCCTGGTGCTCAGGGGAGCCGGAAAGGCAGCGGTTAGAGGCACTGCGGGCGCGGCACAAGGACCGCTCCAGCGATTACTCAGTCACGTGAGACTCAGGGGCCGTGGAGGGCGGGGCCGACTGGAAGGCAAGGCGGTCCCTTAAGCCCTGAGACTCCACCCTCCCAAGCTCAGCAGAGGCTTCTGCGGCTGAATCCAGCACAGAAGTTTCCCCGGCACAGTGACAATGCCGAGACAAGGGAAGGGATCACAAACAAAAGAAATGGAGGAAAAAAAACGACTGGATATAGAGTTCAAAGCCACACTTATAAGGTTTTTCAAGAATATGCTAGAAAAGTTGGATAAATTTAGTGAGACCCAAGAGGAGATGAAAAAGGTCCAACTAAAGATGAAAAAGGACCAACTAGAAATTAAACATACACTGTCTGAAATAAAAACTATTATACAGAGTCCTAACAGCAGACTAGAGAAAGGCAAGAATCAAGTCAAAATTTTGAAACATAAAGAAGCAGAAAACATTCAACTGGAAAAAAAATAAAAGAATCCAAAAATGTGAAGATAATGTAAGGAGCCTCTGGGACAGCTTCAAGCATACCAACATCAGAATTGTGGGGGTGCCAGAAGAAGAGAGAGAGCAAGATACTGAAAACCTATTTAAAGAAATAATGACTGAAAACTTCCCACATCTGATAAAAGAAATAGACTTATAAGTCCAGGAAGCACACAGAACCCCAAAGAAAAGGAATCCAAAGAAGACCACACCAAGACACATCATAATTAAAATACCAAGAGCAAAAGACAGAGAGAGAATATTAAAAGTAGCAAGAGAAAAACAGTTCATTACCTACAAGGGAGCACCCATACGACTGTCAGCTGGTTTCTCAACAGAAATGATGCAGGCCAGACGGGAGTGGCAAGAAATATTCAATGTGATGAATAGCAAGAACCTACAACCAAGAATAATCTATCCAGCAAAGCTATCATTCAGAATTGAAGGGCAGATAAAGAGCTTTACAGAGAAGAGAAAGCTAAAGGAGTTCATCAACTCCAAACCAGTATTATATGAAATGCTGAGAGGTACTCTTTTAGAAGAGGAAGAAGAAAAAGGTAAAAGCCAAAATATTATGAACAACAAATACATATCTATCAACAAGTGAATCTAAAAATTAAGTGAATTAAAAATTTGATAAACAGAATAAACTGGTGAATATAATAGAATCAGGAGCACAGAAAGGGAGTAGACTGATAATTCTCAGGAGGACAAAAATCATAAAGCATCAAACAGTCTGTGACATTACAGCAGAAAGATTAAAGTTAGGTGAGGTAGATAAGTGATCAATCAAAGGACTTGTATGCATGCATATAAGCATAACCAATGACCACAGACACTGGGAGGTTGGGGTATGCCTGAGAGGGAGGGGGGGCAATGGGGAGATATGTATAAAAAATTAATAAAAATTAATAAAAAATTTAAAAAAAATAATAAAAATAAATTTTAAAAAAAAGGTAACAGGGAAAAAAATTAATGACATATTTTATTGTATTTTTAAAAAGAAAAATCTAACTTTTTGTTTTCTTAGTATAACAAAACCTTTTTTGCTTTCTTATTTTAGTAAAAAAAGTTTGCTTCCCTATAATAATAAAATTAGGGGAAAATAAGAAAAAAAATAACTGCACAACTCAGAAATAACTAACTTACGTTAGGTAGACATATGCCTAACTTTTTACAGTTATTTTTATAAGTTTATGCTGCTTTGAAAATTTATTTTTACTAACTGCAAAATGCTGTGAGCATCTTTTCATGTACCTGCCAATTATACTACTCTCGCATTTTTAACACACAGTAACTTGTCACATGGCTATGCCACAATTTACTATGCCAAATATCCAACTCTGGAATTAGGCTATACCACTTCTTTTGTAGAGCCAGGATTCTTTAAGGGAAAGGAAATGGTTTCCACGGTCACTCTATTCCCTGGCGTGACCTCTGTGTTTTGGATTTTGAGTTATTCTGTCAATGTGTCCTCTAGAACAGTTATATCAATTCAGACATCACAATTATAGCAATTATCCTGCTGATTTGGAACAGTCACTAATATACTTGTCTTGCCCTCCTTTTAGTCTACTTGTAACTAAGAACTGAATTTAAACTTGCAAAGAACTGCATATAAAGTTTATTGACTTCATCCCTTTCTAACTCCACTGCTAAACCCACATGCTGGCTGAAAAGAAAGGCACTACAGTACATATATTTTCTTCTTTGTCAGGTAAGAGGGCTCAGAAACAATAATACCCAGTAGAAATGGATGTCAGAATCTTGGTTTCTAATTTACCAATAAAAGGAAACAGGACTTATTAGAGAAATGGTTGACTCTAGGGGTAGGAAATATACAAGATGAACTGGAATTTACAGAAGTGCCAGAGTAAGGAAATGCCTTCTGGATGACTATTTTTATACCAAGTCCCCTAACACAAAGAACACAAATACACAACAACATGAATATGTCAGAGGAACAAAAGAGCCAATTAGAAGAGTTCCCAATGGCCAAAGCTGGGAAATTGGAGCAATAAAATAAATGACATAGCACTGGATTATAATTTAAAGTATAAAATAAATAGTTAGCACAGTGAACTCCTTAAGAAGAGTACAGTGTGGAAAGGGGAAAAAAGATCAACTTAACAGTGGAGAAATCTGGCAAACAAGACCTCAGTCAAGTAATCAAGGTCATTATTAATAGTAATAAGTCATGCTGATAATATGTAACCCTTGATATGAGGTAATGAAAACGGTACTTTTATTTATTTGCTCTTCTTCAAAACTTATAAACCCCACGAGAAAAACATTAGACAAATTCTAGTTGAAGGGCATTCTATAAAATACTTGGCCAGTATTCTTAAAAATTGAAAAGTCATCAAAAACAGGAAAAGTCTTACAGATTGTTACAGTCAAAAGGAGATATAAGGACTAAATATAACGCAGTATTCTGGATGAAATCAAACAGAAAAAAGTCATTAGGTAACAACCAAGGAAATCTAAATAAAGTACCAACTTTAATCATAATGCATGGTCCTGGCTGGCAGCTCAGTGGCTAGAGTGGCAGCCTGTGCACGGAGGGTCTTGGGTTCGATTTCATTTCAAGGGCTGTCAAGGCACATGCAGGAGGCAACCAATCAATGTTTTGCTTTCACAAAACATTGTATCAGTATCTGTCTGTCTGTGTGTCTCTCTTCTCTTTCCCCCGCCCCCGATTCCTCCTTTCCACTCTATCTAAAAAAAAAAAAAAAAAGTGGAAAAAATATCCTTGGTTAAGAATTAACAACAACAAAATGCATCAATACAAACATTAATTGCAACAAATGTACCATATCAATGTAAGATATAGGGGAAGCTGTGAAAGGTATATGGAAACACTGTAATATTTTCACAATATTTCTGTAAATATAAAAGTTATTTTTTTAAAAACAAAGTTTATTAAAAGAGAAAAAGCCTTGGCCAGGTAGCTCAGTTAGTTAGAGCATCATCCTGATACACCAAGGTTGTGGGTTTGATCTCCGGTAAGGGCAGATACAAGAAACAACCAATGAGTGCATAAATAAGTGGAACAACAAATCATTGTCTCTCTCTCTCTCTCTCTCTCCCTAAAATCAATAATTTTTCTAAAAGCTGTGTTAAAAAACGGCGACAGGTATCACCTCATTATACAAAATAGCAAGTCAGGCTTAGTGAGGGTAAGCCACTTATTTGTACTTATTAGGCTGGACTTTGTGGAAGAACATCGGTGAAATGAACACTGGGAATAAGTTCAACAGAAATCAAAAGTAGGCTTTGTTGTTGTGAGAGATTTCTAGAGATTTCTTTCTTGGCCCCAATTCTTATGCTCTTTTAGTGTCTATGATAAAGCAACAGTGAGGCTTTGTTACTTTTTAAATTTTTAAGGCTCTTCTAAAATAATTTGTGCAGAGAAAAATCTAAGGAAATGATGTTGGTGCCATTTTCTTCTCCCTGTGTTGGTTTTGAAAGTCGTCCATTAGTTCACACAGTGGTGCCACATTCTGTGATTTTTCTGGATGACTATTTTTATACCTTACTGTGAGAATTGGCCCACTGGGTAACTTCTCAGGATTAACAAGGTACTGGGAACAGGAGGAAACCCTTTGAATACACACCCTTTGTAAACTCAAGTTAAAAAATAGAAAGCTAAGAATGGCAGGAAGAAAAAGAAAGTACCCAAACAAAGAAAATGTAATGGAACGTTGCCATGAGAAAGAACCAGCATAGGAAAGATTATTATTTCCATAGTAGCTTAATGCCTAAAGAAAAAAAAATTAGATCTTAAGACTCGTCCAGAATGTTATACATGCTTTGTTAAAAAGCCATCATGTAATACTTAAGAAAACAATAAAACAGAAACACCAAAACCCTACTCAACTCCATTAAACAATATCCTCTCTTTACTATATGCTTCACAGAAATACAATAATCTTTTGGTTATATTTGCTCTTTAAAAGTCAGCTACAACTTGTCAGAAATAATTTTGACAAATTCACTGACAGAAATAATTATGCAAAGATAACAAGAGCTAAGACAGATCTATAGTCACTATTCTAATTGAGCACCTTATAAACAGATGAATCACAGAGTTATATCTACTGAAACAACCTTCTGAGGTGGGTTCTGTTATTTCTCCCATTTCAAAAAATGAAGAAAGAAGTTAAATCACTTGGCTAGAGGGTGAGGAGCTGGTATTGGAACCCAACTGTTTTGGAGGTGTTTTTTTCTAGCCCACATTCTTAACCCAAATACATGTATTGTGAAAGTGAAGGAATTCTCAGTAGTCAGTGGCGCTTATAATTCTCAATACATAAAATAATGTTTTGGTTTTCTAGACGCATAACTAAAATCGACATGACAGAGACTTGGAAAATGTGCCTTTTCTTTTTACTTGTATAAAAGTGCTTGCTTCATTGGATGAAGGCTGTTCATTGTTTATGAGAAAAGCAGAAATCACTAAGGTCCTAATGACATGTTGACCACAATATTGGTCCCTTAAAGAACCACCTTCATAAATTTGCGCTATGGGCATGCTTTAAGAATCTGTTTCAAAAAAATAAAACAAAAAACACACAAATGCCACTGAAGCCTTGCATAGATTGCATAGTGAGATAGGTGACGACACCAACCATATTACTCAGTGTCCTTATCAGAAATTCTGTCACTCCTACAGAAATATGGGTATCACCCCCGCCTCCCCCCTCCCCCCGCGGAATTAAATGTCCATTTTTCTTTTGGCCTACAGGAAGCTCAGGACCAAGTTCACAGTCCAACTTTAAGCAATAAAGGATTTCATGGCTTGTCTATTATCTCCTGTTCTACCTCTATTTTCCAAATCTCTTCCTTATTTATATTTTTCTATTTTACTGAATTATAAATATTCTAATAAAGTACCTCCATACCTTAAAAATATGAAGTATAGTGTATTTCTATAAAAAGCCCTTCAAGTCCATTTTATAGTTTAATCAACAAGAATTCTATAAATAAATATATCTGATTGATGGACAAGTCTCTTATCTTAAACTAAGATTCCAAGGACATACAGCACAGGTGCCTATGCACACGTACAGATTCCTGCCCCTGTGTGACCACCACCACTGCTCCTCAAATCAGCATCCGTTCAGCCTGCAGTGCCGCTCTAACCCACCAGGCAACAACAGGGACTTTATTTTAGTGGGAACTGCATTGGTTAGATACTGCTTCGTGTATTTATCTTGGGGATTTGCTCTTAGGGCAAAAATAATTAATTTCAGTAAAACTGTCATTGAATAACACTTAATAAAAGACTTAAAAAGCTGAACCAAAAAGAGACAAGAAATTGATCTTTCACCTGTATAAAATATGGTGTTGTTATTCAGTAATTAATGCTTTAAAACATCCATTTCCAACACATCACACAGAGAGCAAACTGGAAGTCACTGAAGGCATTTCAGTATATGGCCACAACTACGTGACGACTGGAGTTGTACTTCTGACAAAGAACGGAGAAGGTGGAATTTGGGTGCCCTACCAAGACCACACACTGAAATGAACAGAACTCTAACTCTGGGGTCAGGAAATTCTGTTTCTGAATACAGCACCTCCTACCCCCCTTAATTGTGTGGCTTTGGACAAGTCTCTGAACTAGTCTGAGCCTTAATATCCTTCTCTGTAAAGTCTAAGCGATGGTTCCTTCCTTACAGAGTTTGAGAAACAAATGAGACACTGCAGGGAAAGCAGGTATCCTGAGGTGCTGTACATCAGTGGTGGCGCTACCCCACCATACTTGACAGTTATGATGTTGGCATAGTTTCAACCTTGGGAGGGAAGCCAAGGGACAAAATGTGTTTGGCAGATTTTCCCATGTTTGGGACTCAGTGCCCTGTCAGGGAGCTGCAATTCTAGATAGCACGCAATTCAGAAATCCATTGTGTTTTACCAACATCATAATTTATCTTATCCAAAAGCAATTACAAAGAAGATAAATCAAGCAACAGAAAAAGCGACACAAAATGTAAATGATTCAGTAAGTGGCTTTTTAACCTATGAACTGTGCTAAACAAAACACCGTAGAGCTCAGTATAATGTACTTTTGTTGATTATCTTTAAAAATTTTTTTTTTCTCAAAGAAAACAAATCCTTTTGAGTTTTTCTGTTTTCACTGCCTCATTTAGTAAAGAGCTCTTCCATTTCAAGACAATCAAATAACTATACCAACCCCCTGGTAATCCTTATTTACTCTTTTTCTTCCAATATAGAAAACAACTTATCTCAAGCATAACAACTATGTAATCAATGAACTGCCGAAGAGTCTTTATTATAGACAACTGACCCAGAAAACAGGCTCCAGTAAAGTTTGCCAAATTAGTGCCCCTAACTTTCATACATACTTAAGCACTACAAATAGTTATATCTTATATTAAATCTATATCATACAAATGTAATAAACAATTAGATGACTTCTTCAGAAAAAAAATAGCTCTTTAATAAAATAATGTACTGCTATCACATTGTTTCAATCCAAATATGGCATGATAGTGCCATTCCAAAAATAAATCTAAGTCCCATGTGATATGCAGCCTTTTAGCTATGTTCATTTCCTTTTAGGGCTCAAGTTTCCCACAGGAAAATTATTCAATGTTTGGCAAAACTGTCCCAAATCATCTATAGATGTGCTAACTGCACTGTCAACCTTTTTCCTGCTTTGCTATTGTTGATTGGCCTACACAATAATCCACCAAGGAGAGGCCAAGGAGCAGGAAATACTCAAAAGCTATTGCCTGACAAAAGTGAATACGGAAAGTGTCATTTTGAGTTAAAAAGTGGCAGGGGAGGTGACTATGAGTCAGTTCATTAGAGGCCACAAAATTATTACATACAAAGTCATGTCCTAAACAAATGTTTCTTATAACTATGACGGCTTTCAAATACTTATTTTAATTGCATTTTTAATTATTGAGCAAAATTGCATATTAAATGCCCTCTCAGTACAGCTTAATAACAACTGAATTATTTGCTTAAAAATCTTGTAAAGCATTAATGTGCTAAAAATAAAATCCTCTCAAAATCACTATCATAATATACCACATAAACAAGACCCACATTCTTTAATCAATATTTTTATATAACCAAGACAAATTATGGTTTTTAAGAAAATGTTTTATAATGCTAAAGATACTGTTTTATTTTAAATTTTTTTTCCTGAAAATAAGTCATCAGATAAAAGTGTACTTACTAACAAAAATATATAGCAGCTGAAAATGGCTAAAGATATTAAAATATGACTTTAAAACTATAGAGGCCCGGCCGGCATAGCTCAATGGTTGAGCATTGATGTATGAACCAGGAGGTCATGGTTTCATTCCTGGTCAGGGCACATGCCTGAGTTGTGGAATTGATCCCCAGTGTGAGGTGTGCAAGAGACAGTCGATCAATGATTCTCTCTCATCATTGATGTTTCTATCTCTCTTTCCCTCTCCCTCTCTGAAATCAATAAAAATAAAACACACAACTCTATTGAGTTCCTTGCTCATGTAAGTTAACATTAAAATGAGAACTTGTGTTTGAATATTATAGGTCACAAACATCTTTAGCAGTGTATTGTTGAACTGAATTTAATATTCTGTAAGAGGTCTGGGTTCATATACATATTCACAGACTATATGTATATATTCTGCATTTCAACCTTTATTTCTATTACATATTTTTATATAGCTTTCTGGCAAAAGTTATGTTTCCTTGAACCCCAATATATAAGAAAAATCATGTTCTCTTATAATCCCTTAGTATACAGGTAGTAAAAGTCTTCCTGATATTCAATTATTTTTATGTTTTTCTATTTAAAATTCTTGACAAAGAGCAACTTTAAAATTTACAAGCAGTTATCTTTTATTTAAGCAAAAACTTCACTCTGTAATCTCACCGGCAGTACAAATACTACAAACACCAATGAAGCCATTCCAGAACCACCTATTCATATTTACTTCCCCTAGCAACATTTCTGAGGTGGTTGCTAGTGATCAAGAGAATTTTCTAAGATTTTGCAAAATTTAATTTATTTCACTCAAAGTACCAATGAAAGATTACTTTTACTTATTTTATTTAATACACATCCAAATATAGACCATTTTCTTTTTATCTAATCCTCCCATTTTCTAAGACTTGACAAATTTGAAGAGTCCTTTGGACTTATTTTGGTGGCATGACTGAGTCTAAGGGAGGTGTAAGAGTTGGGTTCTAGTCCCAGTTCTGAGATTAATGAACTCTGTCACTATTCTGAATTTCTCTTTCCCCATCTGTGAAAGGGGAGCCTCCATTACGATCTTTAAGTGATCTTCCAAGTCTGTCACTTTGGTATTCTATATTTATGTCATTCATGTTCTCAAAAACCTTTAATCCATCTCCAATTCCTAATTAGAATCAAATCCCTTAGCATTTATTCCAGACCAGGTAGGCCCAATTTAGCTTTTGACCATAATCTCCATTATACCTCAACTTGAAACCTCTGGTTCATCCAGGCTGCCCTATTCATTAGGAAGAGAGCAACATAGTTAACATGGACGGAATGTTCACTGAAGGCCAAGCACTGTGCTAATAAGAGCTTTACTATTAATGTGACATGCTTCTAATCTGGAATCGACTCCTATTATGATGGTGCCATCTGCACTTAAAGATGAATATCTTTCTGAAGCTCAGAAAGATTGAGATCACCTAATAAATTGCTAGAAGTAGTATCAAATTTTGTTTTAACTTTATTTCCAGTGCTCTGTAGGGTATAAAGGATAAAAACTTTAAAATGAAAGTCTTTTGAGTCAGATTCTACTCCCCAAGAGTCAATAATGACAGAGACCCAAAAATGCTTTTTTTGTTATTGTTTAGCTATAAATAAATGGCTTTGGCAGTGGGGATTTCCCAAGTCTTTCTGGAATAAATTTCAGAAATAAATCATGCTATTCCATGTTGTAACTTCTGTTTTCTCCTCCAAATACTGTCTTACTAATTCAATTCACCAAGTATTCGTTGAAAGCTAATAAACCGAATTTAAAGTTTCACTTTGAAAAGTCTTTATTTCTGTATTTTGTTCAAACCAATACAATCTTTTGTAACAAACTAATAAATAAGTCTTTCATTAAATGACTACAGTCATGTTAACTTAACATGAAGATGTGCTTTTTACTTAGCAAAGGGCTTTCTCATGTCATACACTGGTACTGTTTGATAATTACAGGTCATGTTATTAGACTCTTTTGTCTATTGATTCTTTGGGTTTCTTTAGTCCTGTCCAAATAGTTAATTTATGCCAATCTCATTCAATGTTTGGCAAAACTGTCCCAAATCATCTATAGAGGAAACTGGTAAGACCTATAGAGTCCTACTCACCCAAAGCTTAGCCATCTCATATACTGCTTTCTAAGGAAAACAATCTAACACATATCTCCTTACCTACAAATACTACACAGTACTTTATACGCCTGTCTTATATTGGTTTAAAAAAATGTTTAAAAATCTAAAAAAAAACTAACCGATTTGGCTCATGGATAGAATGTCAGCCTGCGGACTGAAGAGTCCCAGGTTCAATTCCACTCAAGGCATGTACCTTGGGTGCGGGCACATCTCCAGTAGGGGGTGTGCTGGAGGCAGCTGATCCATGTTTCTCTCTCACCGATGTTTCTAACTCTCCCTCTGTGTAAAAAAAAAAAAAAAAAAGAGAGAGAGAAAAAAATCAATAATATATATATTTTTTGAAAAATCTAAAAAGATCCAAACATATACCTATGAGGCACAGTGACATCGTAAATTAGGAACCAAAAAGGCCTTATAACCTATTTTTTTTTCTTTCCTTCAGTATTCTATGTATCAAAAAGGTCTGACAGCCCAATTCTTCCCCTTCAAACCTGACAGGATTATAAATTCCTCCCAATTCTTATTTCCTAAAGATATAACTCCTAATCCCCCTCCTTCTGCCTGTTCCCATTTGGATTAGTTGCTTTCTAGGTCTGCAGCACATCTGATTCCTAGGGCTTTCCTTCCCTAAAACTGGGGAATTTTCTTCACCTTTGTATTCTGGGCTCTGTATCTTCCTCTTTCTTGACTTCATCTCTCATTCTGGGGAAACATATCCTTCAGTTGCTTTCTGAGAAAGTATGTTAGACAAGTAAACATTCTGAGACTCTGTATATCTCAAAATGGATTTACTTTCCTATCACACTTGAATGAAAAGCTTGACTGGGCATAGAATTTTAGGTTAAAAAATCACTGTGCAAAATTTTGAAGTTATTACTCATTGTTTTCTTGATTTTTTAAAAAATATATTTTGTTGATTTTTTTGCAGAGAGGAAGGAAGAGGGACAGAGTTAGAAACATTGATGAGAGAGAAACAGTGATCAGCTGCCTCCTGCACACCCACTACTGGGGATGTACCCACAACCAAAGTACATGCCCTTGACTGGAATCGAACCTGGGACCCTTCAGTCCACAGGCTGATGCTCTATCCACTTGAGCCCAACCGGTTAGGGCCTTCTTGCTTTTTTAAGGTGGAAAATCCAAAGCTATTCAGATCCCTGTAACTAAGTTATGATTCCACCCTCCCACTCCTATTCCAGACCAAGAAGCTTTAAAAAATTTTTTTTATTCCTAAATCATTTTATAAGGATTTGCCATCAAAGTCTTTTTATTACATTAAGCTGGTCTTTTTCATTATGAAAACTCATATCCTTTAGTTCTGGAAATTTTTCTTCTAATACTTCTTTGAGAATTTTCTTTTTTTTTTTTTCTCTCTATTCTGTTCCTAAAATCATGCTAGCTAGGTACGGAGCTTCCTTGACTGAACTTCTCATTTGTCTTGCTGTCTACTTTTTCTGTCTTTTGTTTCACTATCTGGCCTACTTCATCGTCCAACTTGTCTAATTTTTAAATAGTCTGATTTTACTTTTAATCTCAAGAGCTCTTTCTCATTATCTTCATGTGTGTCTTTTTTTTTTAAGGTTTTTTTTTTTTGCACCCTACTGTCTTTTATGAATACAAAAATCTCTGAAAATGTTATACTTGATATTTTTTGAAGTTTTCATATGTGACTTGCATTGTTTTGTTTCCTTTGATTTATTTTGTTCTGGGCTCTGTGTTTTATGCGAAAAGATTTTTCTCAAAAGGCCAGTGTCTCTTGCTGACTGCTAATATTAAAAGCAAAGGAGTAAAAAATGAACTAGTAACAGTAAACCCAGATTTTCTGATTATCAGGTTCAAAGTTCAGTTTAAGCATACTATAATGCCATCTGTCTCCCACATTTTGAAGAAAAGCCAAATTACTTACTTATAGCCAAAGAAAAATTGTATAGACTATTCTCAGAGTCTGCAAATTATACTACTATGTATATTTAATATATAATATTTAGTATTTCTTAAACCTAACATGGAAAAATCAACACATAGACTAATTAATGAAGACTTTTAACAACTCTCATCATGCCACAATTCTCCATCCTTAAACTTCCCCAAATCTGCTCATATAACAGTAAGTTCTGGTTTGCCAATAATTTATTTAACAAATCTTTTATGATACAAAAACACATAGTCAGTGAAATTAAAACATTTCCAACAAACCACTGTGCAGATTTTAAAATCAAACCTAAAATACTCTCAGAAACCACTCTTCTGAGAGCCTGAAATCTTGTTGCTTTATTTTCAAGTTCAGAGAGGTGGACAATGCATTTATAGCATAAAAATTCAAGTTTTTCCAATCCTTAAAACAGAGAACACTATTCAAGTAAAAAGTAAAAGCCATTATAAAATTACAGGCTCAAAAAGGAATTTATCCAGCATTAAAGCCTAAAGAAAACCCTTTCCAAAATGGAATTTAGGGTGATTCAACAGGTCCATAAAAAATTTAAATATCTATTCTGGTATAAGGTAGTTCTTTTTCTTTAAAGTGGAGCATTTGTCTTTTTGTAATACACCTTCACTGAAATAAATCATTGTATAAAAACCACACATCTAATTTACAAATACAATTAGTATGATCTAATTTTAAAATGTATTATGAAATAATTTTGACACAATCACCAAAGCTCATGCTGCCTCATACCTCGCTCATATACCATATAAACTTAAACATGTTGTATTGCCAAGCCCAAGGTAACTGGAGTCTAAATATATACATTTCTCTCACTCTGAACTAGACAGATTGGTATTTAACCTCAACATCATCGAATGTTGCATTAAATATGGCAGAACGAAAAGATTACTTAAACACAAACTCTACCAATGTATCCCATAGAAACTGCCCCCCTGCCACAGAAGATTGAATCCAAACATATCCCCTTTCACCAACATACACACATACACACACAAAAATGAAAATAAAACAGCGACACAGACAATAAATGTGACAAGAGAACTGATACCTGGAAGAAACTATAGAATTTATACAGACAGCCCAATGAAGACACAAACTAAAAAAAAAAAAAAAATCTGACATTAAGCAAGTATCTATTGGCAAGGGGATTAAGAGCTTTATTTTTCTTTAAATTACTCAATTTACTTAGTTCCTACTTCAGTTTTAGACTAAGATACTGATAAAGTTTCTAATGTGAAAAAAACAATACCTCTATGATACCTAAATTTGGTATTAGGAAATATAAAAATCTATTAACAAAGGCTCTTATTAAAAGAGTTATTTCCAGTCACTAAAAACCAACTTGATTAGCCATTTTCAGGAAGTTAAGCAGAAATTTTATTTTTTGCATTCTCACAAGATGGAACCCTATTGAAGGGAAAGATTAAAAGGACTCTCAGCCCACCAAAAAGTAAAATCTACTGAAAGTCTTTAAAATTCCCATATTTGCTTAATGAAAAATTCTCAACCTAACTCGGCAAATTTGAACAGATTACATTCTCCAGCATACATGAAAAAAATTTTTTTGAACTGTGCTACTAAAGAAGAATGTGCACAACTGTTTTTTTGGAATTCAAAAGAAAAGGTTTTCCACTTGACCTGGCAATTTAAAGACACTGCTAACTTAACTTGTAATTTCAATATGAATTCTAAATTCTGAAACAACTTAGAATCCAATTTTCCAATATAAAATATAAAGAGCAAGCAAGTTTTAGGGAAGTACTCAGAATTTTAAGTTTAAGTTTTATACTTAATCACTAAAATAAAAGTTTAAATAGAACACATGTGAGGTTAAAATTAAATCAATATCTAAAATCATAAAGCTGCCCTTTATTTTAAAAGGGGTAGGAACTTTTCTCATATTATGATGGAAAACCAAAGCATTACTTGCCTTTATTATAAATATCTATGTCCTTTCTTAGATTTAAAAATCTACTTTCACCTATATTCCTTGGGTTTCTTCCATCTTTCATCTCACTCAATATCATTAAATCATTCAGATGACAACTTCTGGCCAAAGACAGAGATCACATAAGTTCCGTGAAGGCTTCCAAAACATTAAAACCAGCAGATAAGTCGAGGAAATACTCATTCCTGGAGCTGCTGGGAAACCCTTCTCTCCTTTCAGAAAATAAACCTCTTGCTCTGAAGATAATCATCTAAGAACAAAACATCACTACTACATACAAACACACAGCATTCTCAATTAATAATTCTATAGGATAATAAAATCCTACAGTTTAGGCTAGTGCTTTGGCTTAAAAAGAAAAAGACTACTATTAAGAACTGTATTCCAAAGGATTACAGCAATAAAAGAGAGAGAGACAAATCAGAATTTCTCTTCTTATGCAAATGTGGGCTCCTCCTTAACACTAACTAAAAGAATGCTTTAAAAAAAATTAGTTGCTACTTTATTAGTTGATTCCATTTAACCACAAAGAGAACAATTCAGTTAAACCTCTCCTATTTTAAAAATGAACTAGTTAAATTACATTTTACTGTAAAAGTGAAATCTAATTCAAATATACTCAATATACATATACACAAAGGTATGTGCAAAAATACTGCAACAGAATCACTTTCAACGCACACATTTCTTTAGAGCTCTTTACACATGACACAAAAAGTAGCTCAGTTCTTCATAAATTGTCTAGTATTTCATTACACATTTGCATCACTTTCATTGCAAAATTCTAAAATTAGTATTTAGGTGTCCACATTATTCACTGTATTGAGAATTCTCTCAAGAGAATAAGACATAAAACATTTGGATATCTAAATGACAGTGCTGAAATTTGCAATGTTATACTTAGGCATATATAAACAAAATCTTAAAACCCTGTTAATTCATCGCTGTATCTTAATATTTGCTGTTAAAAGAAATAAATTGCATACGAAGCCAAAACAACTGGAATGAATCCAGAAAAGCCACAAGAAAATGATGGTATTTTAAAATGGTGACGCTTTTCACACCCAGGTTTAGTCATGCCAGCCAGAGAGGTGTGAGATATGGCTTTATTCATTTTAAATCTGAGAATTTCAGTCATTTCCATGGCATCACAAAAATTGGAACCAAGCACAATTTATCTTCCTGGTCCTGATTCTTCTGATTTAAAAGGACGTTTAAAGGAAAATCATTTCTGCTAACTTAGGTTTTGTGGCTGGATCATTTTTTTCCTATTGCTCAGAATCACATTATTTTGTCCAGATTTTCTAGTGAACAAGGAATACAAAGAGAAAAAGGAACTCCCCTTTGGCACCCTCACACATACAATGACCCAGTATCTGAATCTCTTTAGATATGGCATCCATTAAGAGGGCCTTTGCTCCTAACTGTGTAAGGGTCCTTAGCTATGGCCTGACTTGCACAAGAAGTACACATGGCCCCCGAGAGGCGCTTTAGTCCCCTTTGGAAGACACTGTTGGAGAGACTATAAATGACACAGTTGCAGAAACTGTTACTAATGGCAAGCCAGGTGGTCAAGAAGGATGCGGAGCGGTTGCTGTGGCCAGTGGAGCTCTCCAACAAGAAGTAGACGATGTATGGCAACCAGAGGATGTAAAACACACTAGTAATTCGGAACAGAACCATGGCATAGCGCTTGTCCGGACAGGCCTGCACCTCCCCAGTCTCCCCACTCTGGCCGCTGAAGCGAGCTTGCCTTTCGCTGATTTCCTTTGTGTGCTGCTGGCAGATGCGGAAAATGTTGAAATAAGTGAAGCACACAATGAGGGCTGCTGGGACATATAACATCATCACGATGAACAGGGTGAAGTAGGGGTCGGTGCGCCAGGACTCTGCACACCACTGAAACACATCTCCATGATATCCAGGTTTGCCCCAGTGGAAAAAGGAAGGCAGAAAGACCAGGGTGGAATATAACCAAATCAGGAAAATACACAGGCGTAGTCTCCAGGGTGTAACCAGGGTGTTATAGGTTAAAGGTTTAGTGATGGCAATATATCTATCGATGCTGATACAAGCCAGAGAGGTCATGGAGACACTTTTCAGAACTGATACTATAAAACCGAACACCTGGCAAGTCAAGGACTCCGCTACTGGAAGCGGGTAGTGGAGGAGTGATAAAGAAGGAACCAGGCAGCTGACCCCAACCAACAGGTCAGCATACGCCATAGTCTGGATAAAATAACTTGTAGTGTGATGGTTCAATAAAGGTGCACAGTGAAATACAAAAATCACAATGATGTTGCCAGAAATAATCAGTACAGTTAGAAACACAACAATCACCACTTCCAAAAGGCAAAAATCGACAGTTTCCAAATAGCCAAATGCCAAGAGACAAAAAGGGTGGCTGCTCTGATTACCATCCAAGGTGGAGTTCATCTTGAGCTCAGGAGTAATCTCTCACTTCATGCTGCCGCTTGGCCGCTGCCAACAGTTCACAGGAGCAGCTGCTGTCATTGCGGTCAGCTCTCTGTGTTTGTAAGAATGCCCAAGGAGCCTCAGTCCCAGGCTCGCGATGCTGCCTGCAGTACAATCCCCCTTTTAAGTCCTTGGAATAGGGAGAGCCAGCAGCCGTCGTCTAGCCAGTCCCAGACACGGCCATAGTATCAGGTTTACCAGACACATAGTGCCAGGGGAGTAAAGCAAATTCTGGGTACAGTGTCTTCAGGCCAATGAGGGTGGGGAGTAGGGGCAGAAGAGAAGGGAAGAAAATTAGGAGCTTCAGCAGGAGTTGTAATGAGTCTCCTCTGAATAGCTGATAGAAGAAAAGGAGAGAGCATTTTATATTATGCATCTCAATAAAAAAATCAAAGACTCTGGCTAGCTCAGGCTATCATCCCTCCCACTCCATCCCACCCCACCCAGTACTACCCTCAGTAGCACCCCACATAACTAACTGGTCCTTACTGTACAGAGGAGGTACAGCAACAGTAAGCTTTCATGATAAACAACAACAACAAAAAAAAGAGTCAATTGCAATCAGAACAATCTACCCCCATTTTCCTTTCATTGGAGCCTTATGGGAAGAAAAGGAAACCTGCTTATTGCATTTCTAAAAACATTTTACTATAATTACCATGAATAAAATAACTTATTTTCTTGATTCCCGTGTAATATCTCGTCTCTGAAAACATTTCAACAGAATTTATCTGTCTAGCTCAATTTCAGAGTGTTACCTGTAATTCTGCATGCTGCAATCCAAACAAAAGCCACACAACATCCTTAACAGAAAGCCTTGCAAAGCAGGAATGTGCCTCAGCCTGGTTTACTGCAGAACTGAGACACGGAGGGAGGGGATAAAGGAGTAGGAGGGGAAATGGGGAGAGAGGGGGCTTGGGAAAGGGAAGCAGTGGGGGAGGGGAAAGAAAATGCTTGTGCAGGCACACACTCTGGCATCTTCAGCAGCTCATTCCGATTCATCACCAGAGAGGCGCTCCCCGATTTCCAGACTGCACAGTGGGGGAATAACTGAACATGCCTGCAGTGCAGTGTTTCAAAGCTGTTCATCGTCTATCTGCAATCCCCCCTTCTGGTAGAGGAACACAACTCAAACTGCTAGTAAGAAGGGGTAATAACCCGAACAGAGCCAGCCCGGGATTAAACTGAAACACGCTGCCAGAGGGGTAGTGCTCAGAGGAAATCCCCATTTCCTTGTAGCATTTTCCCAAGGAACGAAAAGCAATGTTAAAGAATGAAAGTGTGTTACGAGTGCAAGGCAACTGAGGAATCAATTCAGCAGCACAAGAAGTTCTAGCTAAAAGGCTAAATATTGAGCATTAATTTCCTCCTGATTCACTGGATATTGACCAATATTAAGAAAGATGACCAAAATAACAAGCAAACTTAAAAATCAAGAGAATTTAGAAATTGTATTATTCCTGTATTTAACACTACCTTAGTTTCAAGATGCCATGTCTTGATTCTAGTTTGCTGAGACACAGTACACAAATATATAACAAAAGATGGAAAAGTAAAGGTACCGTTTCCATCAGGCTTGAAAATCAGAGGAAGTTTCATGGTACAAATTAGCTTTTGTATTTCAGAATACACAACCTTGTTTGTGCCTACCTAAAACAATACAAAGTGAGATTTTTTGTGGCTCTTCTGGTAATGTTATAAATAATGACAATTTTTAGCTAATTAGAAAATGTGTATTTTTAGTATTTTTTCCTCCAAGTGTCTCTGGATTTTCAATTCATTCTTCTCAATAAAGTTCCACAGACCCAGCAGAATAAAAGAAAATAAACAAGTGTTGGTATTTCAAAGCATGCCAGAAGGTATGCATACCTGGGTGGAGATCAATGTTGTGTGATCCAATTTGCATTTTTTGTTTCACACACATGCTTTCTCATTGCAGACAAATGGACAGCCATAATCAGAACTCAATTACCTTTCAAGATTTGAAACACTATGCTTATACAAAGGCAAGAAACTAAAAAACCTACTGAGAATAAGCCTGATAGCCATTTGGACAGGTCTTATTGGAAAACATGGCAAAGTGTGGCACAGTGAAAGGACCAGTGGCACTGAACACTCATCTAGTTCAAATCCTATTACTTAGTCTGTCTTAGACTCAGTTTTATCATCTGTAAAATGAGGATCATACTCTTATTTCATGGGATTGTTACGAAGTACTTTCCAATGTGTATCAGAGAAGGAGTATAAAACTTTACTTTTTTCTCATGCAATTAAAAGAGCAATCATGTTGCACTGCTTGAGGCGAGGCTCCTGAATATAAACTGCCCTCTCTTTCTGTGACTGCCATTTCTAAGGCACACACAGTTATGATGATACTTTCTGAGGCCAGTGGAGCTACCTGGGAAGGTGATATGGCATCAATTATTCCCTCTACACAAATAATTTCTCTGCCTGTGTCACCAGCCATAAATTCATTCTCAAGCTCCCTTTTCCATCTACAATTTGCCTGCTGTCACACAAGAACTGGATGTCCTGTTGAGATTTCAACCAGAGCACCCCAGATTAAATAGTTTCTCCACCAAACAAGCCTGTCTTGTTTTTCCCAATGTTTTAGGCACTCAAGAATGAAACTTAGAAATCATCCTGACCACTCTCGCTCTCAATACAATGTTCTTAGGCACCATTTCCTGGCAATCTATTTCTACAACAGCTCTCAAATTCACTTCGTCTTCAATTTTTACTATTTACTTTAGGCCATCATTAAATATCATCTAGACTTCTAATCTCACTCATTTTTCTAATATATTTATTTCTGCCTGATTGAATATCCAGTACCACATACTTTATTATGGTACTCCACTGTTCAAGAAGTCAATAGTTCCCAATTGCCTTTCCAATCTGATACCACTATTCCACATTCCCCAAACAACTTAAGGTCCAGCCAAACCATTCATCATAAACTGTATTTTTGAACTCCCATTTTTGAATGCTTAATAAATATTAAATGAAAATAAGGAAGCTTTAGTTCAATAAACAGAAAAGGCATTTGCCAACGTCAGGAGTCCAGTCTTTTCCTTGTGAATTTGGCCATGTAACTTACTATCTCTACATCTCAGGTTACTCATGTTTAAAACTAGATGGTTATGCTGATAAAAATATATTACATTGGCTGATGACTTGAAAGAATTAAAAATGTAATAAAAGTGCAATAAAAGCTATTATGCTACCACCATTAGTATAATAATAGGTCTTCTAAATTTGTTTTTATTTTAGTAAAACCAGTCTTTGGAGCTGTAATCAAAATCCTATCTAATAAAGAGGGAATATGCTAATTGACCCTCACATTGTCCCAAAGATCCACAGCCAATAAGGAGGGAATATGCTAAGTGAATGACACTCAAAGATGGCGGCACCCACAGTCACAAGATGGTGGCGCCCAGTCCCCTCAGCCCAGCCAAGATGGCAGGCATGCAGCAGGGCCAGGCCCGCCTGGCCCGCCCAGCCATTCCATGCACCTGCCTCTGGTGTCCCCCAATCCCCTCAACCTTCTAGCCGCCCAGGGCTGGCCCGAGGTGCAGGCAAGCCTTGATGGCAGCAGCCCAGCCGCCCAGAGCCAGCCGCGGCTCAGGGAACCAGGGCTGGCCGAGGCTTGTGCTGCCGGCAGTAGCAGCAGTGTCACCTTCCCCTGACCGCCAAGTTGCCTCTCGCCCCTGAGGGCTCCTGGATTGTGAGAGGGGGCAGGCTGGGCTGAGGGATCCCCCCTCCAGTGCATGAATTTTCATGCACTAGGCCTCTAGAATTCATATAAAAACAAACGAACAACCCTGATAGCCTCACTTTATCAAATCAATCAGGAGTTACTGTTTTTGAGGGGAAAAAACACACAAAATATTTATGACATGGGAGCAATAAATCTATGTTCTCACAAAAATCTATACATTTATTTCCCTTTTAAAAATAATGCAGTCTCATGATGTATTTGATTTTTATAAAAGAGAGAATAATTATTTCTGCAAACACATGACTGGAAGGAAATTCATTAAAATTCAACTCTACTTTTCACTGATGGTTGGATTACAAGTAATTTTTTATTTTCTCCTTTATGGTTTTCTTTATTTTATGAATTTCCCAATTTCTATGTATTATTTAATGGTTTTTTGTTGTTGTTGTTTAAAAAAAACACAGCCAAAATAATATATGACATGTCACTTTGGGAAAGGTAACAAAAAAACCTGGCTGCAAGATTTTTTTTGGCGTTCATTCTATAAATCAGCTCACTCTTTTCTCCTCCTTTAAATTTAGTCTTTGAAGGAGCTAAGCCAAAAAAAGCCCTCCAAAGTAATTTTATATGTGAAATTTCAGAACATATAGCATGCATCTGGCAAAGAACCCAAGTCCAGAATAAATAACTTCCAAAAATTAGTGATATATATGTAAATTTTACGTGTGTGTATGTGTATGAAAATAGTATGTACAAATCCTGGTGTCTTGGTCTGTTTGGGCTGCTACAACAAAATACTACAGACTGAATGACTTATAAAACAGCAGGAATTTATTGCTCACAGTTCTGGAAGGTGGAAGTCCAAGATCGAGGCACCAGCATGGTTGGGTTCCTGTGAAGGCCCTCTTCTGGCTTGCAGGCTGCCATCTTCTTGCTGTGTCCTCACATGGTGCAAGGTGACAAGGGATCTTTCTAGAGCCTTTTTTAAAAAGGCATCAATCCCTATCATATGGCCCTCAAGACCTAATCACATCCCAAAAGCTCCACCTCCTAATACCATTACTTTGGAGGTTAGGTTTCAACATATAAATATTCAAAACCATAACACCTCCTATATTCAAAAATGTTCATAAGCAACTTTCTTCATAATAAGCCAAAAAATGGGGTAAGGGAAAAAACCCCACAAACATCTATAATAGCATAATAGACTTTTTTAAAGTGTGGTTTACTGATACAATGGAATATTCTCAGAAACTTTTTAAAAATGAAAGCAAACAAAAACATGATTGCATTTAAAGCAATATCAACTTGCATCAATTAATACTATAGTGTAAAAAAACAAAAAAACGTTTTTGCCATTATGATGATGATTAAATAATTTGCATTTTCTGATCACCTACCAGCAATTTAAACTAACATACACATCATTACAGGTCTTTCTAGGTTCTAGCCATGTTCATGATAATCAAAGTTTAATATGTAATACAAAGCACATGACATCAGCATATGTAAAACAATCAAATATACCAGATTTGTTAATAGCTCATATTTTACATGTCATGTAATTATCAAATTCCTATTAAAAAAACAGACTTCCTCATTTTCAAGAAACCAGAAAAAGAGAATACTTCATGTTTTTGAAATGATCTGTATGAATGGCCCCAACAAAAATATTTAAGAAATAATTTTTGGCCAAACATTTCAAAGGACTTCAAGAGAGGAACTGGAAAGATAGTTAGAACTGAGAATTATACATACAAAATATGATTTTCCAATGAAGGAAAAAATCAACTTGCCAATCAACATGGCTCTACATGTCACGTATCCTCACTTCCATTCATACTATGAGCCCAGTGGTCTTCCATCTTCCCAGGCTTAGGGAGCTCTTTCCTGAAACCCATCTTCAATGTGATGTTCCTGATAATCTCCTGTTCTCCCAGGCTGAATTTATCACTACTTTTGATGGCTCCAACTGTGCTTTTTCAAACTATCCTATGACATAAGTCTATCACACCATAGTTAATTACTTCTGTGTTTGATCTCCTAGCGTCAGCATTAGCCTTGTAATACAGGCACTCGATAGATGGTGGTTAAACAATTATATCAAACTAGAGGCCCAGTGCATGGATTCATGCACATTGAAAGAAAATTAATTAGAAGGTGGCTGGAGGGGGTGGGATTGGGCCAGATGGGCCGGACATGCCCTGGAGCCCAAAGGGCATCTGTGGGGTCCCTCTGCCTGGCCTGCAGGGATCGGGCCAAAACTGGCAGTCCAACATCCCCCAAGAAGTCCTTGAGTGCAAAAGGGCATTCTGTAAAGTTGCTGTTGCTTGGCAGCTCCTGCATTGAGTGTCTGCCCCATGGTGGTCAGTGCACATCATACCTACTGGTTAGCTAGTCACTTAACCTTTTATATAGGTAGATAGTGGAGAGGATCAGAATATTAGTTCTTGAAAGAAAACACATCTGACTAGAAATAAGATGATGAGAAGGAACACTAATATTCTGAGTAAATCAGTATCATTTTCTGGTGTGGAAAGATCCAATTTCATGTTCAAATGTGGTACTTCCTTTAAAGTTTTTAAATAAAAATCTTATAGAGGTATTACTCATCTCTTATAAGGTGTTCGTACATTTTTTAAAAGAAGTCCCACCTTTTGTCACATGGAAAAATTCTCATACATTATTGGAGTTCTGAGAAATTCATTCATAACTCAGGTTTGGGATTTACATAGCTTCCTAAATATAGGAAAAAACTGCTTCCTAAATATAAACATTTCAAGAATTTGAGGAAATAAAAATTAAAACCAATAACATGGTTATAAAGGCACAAAACATTACCGAACCTTGCAGAAAATTATTTTTCAAATTCTTGTATTTGTGTGCAAGGAACAGTTTTTTGTTACTTCGTTTGCAAAACCTTGAAGAAAGCATGAATTTGAGAAGGGGATACTAAAAAATAAGAATTCTTCCATTTAGAGAAATAAGCTAAAAGGAAATCTGGTTTAAGGTAACAGAACTATATTCTTCCAATTGCAGAAACTAGAAGTAGGCCTTACCTTACAATGAGTACATTTCTGCGACATGTGAAAAGGATTAAAATAAACAAAAGAAAGTTTTTACACAATGCACAGCACAACTGATCCCTAACTAAAACTGGAATGGAATGCAATTATGATAAAAAAAAAAAAAGATTTAGATACACAATGGGTAGAGGACATCCTTTCCCCCTGAGATGAAATCAATCAAAGAAGAAAAACTATTCTTCTCCTTTGTGCCAACACTAAAAATAAATTTGAGCTAGAAGTATAAAGTTCTGTTCTATAAGGTAAAGGAATTATAAAGAAAATTATTGGAAATCATTAGCCACAATGATCTTTTTGTAAGAAATTTCCCAAAATATTAATGCTGAAGCTGAATCACCATCCCCTTACCTTTGTGATGAGAATTCGGTATTTTTCTACCAGGTGGTCGTTGTTGTGACAACCTGCTAGCAGCTGCCAGACTTCTCCTCGAAGAGCTTCAGGAACACCGCTTCTTACTAAGGATGACAACTGCTTTGGTCTTACACTCAAGTTGAGATGCCTAAAAATAAAGCCATAACCCAGAAGTACATAAGAGTAAGATCCTCTAAAAATAGTTATTTTTATAAAAACTAAACTAAATAATTTATAAAGACTTAATAAGGATCACACACTAATAAGAAAAAATAATACACAAAGCTATTGATTTAAATGTGGCCAAGGTAATTATAAAGATTGGGTGGAGGAAAGAATACTGCAGTCAGACTACTTCCTAAGTATCTTTAAATCATGGTTCTACTGAAAAAATAAAAAGAAGAGCAAAACTAGAAACTATAGCTTTATGGTTGTGGCTTATGTAAGATAAACAAAGCAAAATTCCCATCAGTGGGTACACAGCCAAAGATAAGTGCTTGGCCCTGTATCAAAATTGACAAACTGTGTACTTATAAGCTCTAAGTTAAAATAAATATTTAAAATAAACAAAAAATACTTTCAGCAGTTTTTATGAAACTTTGCTTCAAGTGACTTTTTTGAGTATGTTGATTAAGACATAACAACATGAAAGCAAGTAGTTCAAGTCTTTAAGCTTCATCTTTCTCATCTATAAAATGAGGCAAATAAATTTATCTTGAAATGTCACTATCAAAATACTGCTTCAATATACCAGATGTTTTTGCACACAATTTTATTTGATCCTTATAATAAGCACCTGAAGTAGGTGGGAATATCTTCAGTTTTACAAATAAAGAAATTCACGGAAATCAATTAAATGACTGGCGTAGTCCTCAAACTCTAAGACCAATAAATGTTCTATGTGCTGTATCACAACTGCTTTGTGATTTAAAAGCCCCCATTATTGGGTCAATAAAGCAGGCTTCTGGCATGGAGAAGCTCCGTGACTATCAGAAGTTACTGATATAAAAGGACCACTATCCTATCTAATAAAGAGGTAATATGCAATTGACCATCACTCCAACACATAAGATGGCCACCCTATGTGGACACAGGATGGCCACCACAAGATGGCCAGCAGGGGAAGGCAGTTGTGGGCAATCACGCCAGCAGGAAAGGGGAGTTGGGAGGGACCAGGCCTGAAAGGAAGGGCAGATGGAGGTGATCAGGCCTGCAGGGGAAGGCAGTTACGGGTGACCGGGCTGGCAGAAAAGGGCAGTTTGGGGTGACCAGGCCTACAAGGGATGGCAGTTGGGGGGGAGAGAGGGCTAGAGGCAGTTGGGGGGAACCAGTCCTGCAGGGGAGGGCAGTAGGGGAGAACCAGGCCTGCAGGGGAAGGTAGTTGGGGGCAATCAGGCCAGCAGGGGAGGGCAGTTAAAGGTGACCAGGCCTGCAGGGGGGGGCAGTTGAAAGGGACAAGGCCTGCAGGGGAGGGAAGGTGGGAGAGTCAAGGCCTGCACAGGGGGGAGGGAGTTGGGGAATTAGTCCTGCAGGGGAGGGAAGTAGGGGTGCACCAGACCTGCAGGGGAGGGCAGTTGAGTATAACTAGGCCTGCAGGGGAGGGCAGTATGGTGAACTAGGCCTGCAGGGGAGGGCAGTAAGGGGGAACCAGACCTGCAGGGGAGGGCAGTTGGGGGGAGTACCTGGCCTAAAGGGGAGGGCAGTTGGGGGCAACCAGGCCTGCAGGAGAGGGCAATTATGGGTGACCAAGACTATAGGGAATGGCAGTTGGGGGCAACCAGGCCAGAAGGGGAGGGCAGTTAGGGTTGCCCAGGCCTGCAGGAGAGGGCAGTTGGGAGAGACAAGGCCTGCAGGGGAATGCAGGTGGAGGGGGCCAGGCCTGCAGGGGAGGGCAATTGGGGGAGAGGACCAGGCCTGCAGGGGAGGACAGCTGGGATCGACCTGAACTGCAGGAGAGGGCAATTAAGGGCAATCAGGCTGGCAGGGGAGGGCAGTTAAGGACAACCAGGCTGGCAAGGGAGGGAAGTTAGGGTTGACTGGCCCAGCAGGGGAGGGTAGTTGACATGTGAAATGTGAAAAAAAAAGAGAAGATCTTTGCATCTGGCAAAGAACCCAAGTCCAGAATAAATAACTTCCAAAAATTA
>JAAGEH010000124.1:6995916-7047229 GCA_011751065.1 Lasiurus cinereus | reverse complement strand
CTAAGAAAGCTAGAGTCTTTGCTATATCTAAGACCTGCCTGCAGGGCAGTTAGGTATCGATCAGGCTGGCAGGGAAGTGGTTAGGGAGTAATCAGGCTAGCAGGCAGAAACAGTTAGGGGCAATCATGCAGGCAGGCAAGCAGGCAGACAACTGGTTGGGAGCCAGCAGTCCTGGATTGTGAGAGAGGTCGCAGATTGGAGAGGGTGGAGGCTGGACTGAGGGACACACACCCTCCCCCCAGTGCATGAATTTCATGCACTGAGCCTCTAGTCTATACATAGAAAAATCTAAGTGACCATTACGACCAGAACGACCAGCAGTCAGATATCCCGAGGGGTCCCAGATTTACAAGAGGGCGCAATTATATGATGTGCACTGACCACCAGGGGACAGATGCTCAACATAGGAAATGCCCCCTGGTAGTCAATGCACTCCCACAGGTGAGTGCCGCTCACTCACAAGCCGGGCTCACAGCTGGAGAGCGCAGCTGCAGCAACGATACTAAGTGGTGGTGGCAGGCACAGCAGGGCAGGAGGAGCGCGAGCCGTGCAGCACCCGGGCCAGGCTCGGGCTCCTCCCTAGCTGCCTGCTACTTGGCACACTGCTACATTCCCCATCAGGTCCCAGATTGCGAGAGGGTGCAGGCCAGGCTGAGGGACCTCCCTCCTTACCCTCCCCCCCACCCCCCATGCATGAATCCATGCACTGAGCCTCTAGTAAAAATATGAAAAGGTCTGAGACTTTATCAAAATGTTCCCAGAATCTAGCAGAATAACACACAGAATTAAAAACTGTCAATTCTGTGATGCTAGTGCCCTAAATGCAAAAGCCACAGACAATTCAATACAGTGATGTCTTCGCAGGGTGCAAAAAGAACAAAAGTGATCCTTCTGCTGATTAATTCAAGAATTGGGGCACTATCTTGGGCCAAATCCAGCCTTCCACCTATTTCTGTAAATCAAATTCTTTGCAACAGCTATTTTTATTTGTTTATGTATTATCTATCTATGACTGCTTTCCCACTACAATAGCAGAGTTAAGTAGTTGTAATAGAAACTATTTGGCTGCAAAGTCTAAAGTATTTACAGTATTGGCCTTTTACAGAAAAAAATAAACCTAACCTTAAGTTTATTTGCTAACCCTACCTTAATTTATATTGGTTAAATTTTCAGAATAATTTTATGTCATTGATACCATTAACTTTAATGTTCCCATTCCCTAAGAGTCACATTAAAAATGAACTTGAGAATTAGACAGCTCAAAGATATTATTACTAACAGAGCCACTAAAATCTAATGTAGAGTTAAATAAACCAGCTTTGGGATTGAACGTTAGACTGTTAAAAATTTGGGGCTTGCAATTTACTAACTAGAATTGCTGGTTTAATATCTGAGCCAGTTTCCTCGTCTATAAAAAGGAGTACTAGTTCATAAGGCTGTGATTGTGGAGACAGAGCACATAACATAGCGGCAGTGCCTAGCATATGGTACATTTATTAGTTTTTTGTTTTTGTTTTTAAATATCTTTCTTATTGATTTCAGAGAGGAATGGAGAGGGGGAGAGAGACAGAAACATCAATGATGAGAGGGAATCATTGATCGGCTAACTCCTGCACAGCCCACATTGAGGATCGAGCCCACAACTCTGTGCATGTGCCCTGACTAGGAATCAAACCATGACCTCCTGGTTCATACGTCAATGCTGAACCACTGAGCCATTCTGACTGGACTCGTTATTTCTTACTACAATCACTACTATCACAACATCCATTATTTTTACTCCACATTAAGTCTGAGTGCTAGTTTTATAGACTTGTATGATATAAATGAAGAAAGACTCAGAAGAGTTAAGTGACTTGCCCAAGGCAATACAGCTTAGAAGCAGGACAGGTAGTATGTGAAGCCTTGTGGACCAAGTTCTAAAATTCCATAATATTGTGACGTTTCCTATCTATAGAACACATATAATAATGATTAAAAATAAAATTAAATGAATTGAGGAGAAACTATATTATTATTTCTAACGTCATGACTGAAAACCAGTAAAGACAGTTTAAACACCCTGAAGACAGTTTAGACAGATGTAAATTCAGTTAATATATCTAAGGGAGTTGAAGAAGGATATAATTAAATGAATTAAAATGAATAAACAAAGCTTGATAAGACAAATTCCAAGCAACTGTATAAAATGCTGGTGAGTTCATCTAACAAAGCTAGATCTTTGCTCTAGCTAAATGATTTTAAATGCACTATTGTATAACTATTCAAGACTCAATTACATTTCTATTTCGAGCAGAAACCTTTTTATATAGATGAAATTTCTGCCAGCAGCAGTCCAAACACGCCAAAGTCACTGAACTGAAAATATAATTGTGACGAGAACATCAGCAGGTTTGTCTCCTGATCGCTAAAGGCATAGCAAAAATAAATGAGAACTATTCCCCTGCGGCTTTTGCAGAGTTCACTTATTAAAACTACTTATGGAAAGACAAATCAGGCTTTGGTTCATATTTTCCTCCTACACACATTTGACATTTCCCAATAAGAAGAGTATTTTCCCAAAAGTGTAAGGCATTGTGAGTGTACTGTGAGCAGATGATGCCCATCTGTAGTCCTGTCCCTTAAGGGCATGAAGTTTTTAAAAATGAGGAGACAGTTTTACTAAGAATAGAAGGCTTCAACAGTTAAAATGTCTGAGAAAAATCAAACCCTAAAGTAATAGGTCCATGGGGTGCTTATATATATGACAACCCTAGTAATCAGAAAGTCTGAAACAGACGTGAAATCAAGCTCAGATTTTTTTCAGCTTATCCCAGCATCCTACACAGAGGAAAAAAAGAAATGACATAAATGTCTCACCAAACTGACTTACCCGAGTGTCTTTGGTTTCATTAACAAATATCTGAAGGCAGTGTATTCTTTTTAGACAGTCTATAGCAGCGATTTTCAACCTTCTTCATTTCATGGCACACATAAACTAATTACTAACATTCTGCAACACACCAAAAAATATATTTTTGCCAACCTGACAAAAATAGGTATAATTTTGATTCATTCAGGCTAGAAGCTATTGTTTTGTTGGCTGTTGTCAATTTTATTTGACAATCTAAGTGGAGAGAGGTCAGTGCCCAATTAAATAGATAGGTATTGCATGTTTTAAAAATTCTTGCAGCACACCGGTTGAAAATCGCTGGTCTACAGAATATTGCTTCTTAACATTAGTCAAGCTATCTCTTGAACTCATGAGGAGTTCCTAAATTTTACAAGTGTTAATAGAAAAAGTAATTGGTAGAGCAGTTAATATATACCACGTTCAAAAGAAAAAATATACCATGTTCATTAACTTTCTGCTTTGTCACTTTAAGGACATAGCACAGATTTTAAAAAAAAATCCCACCTGGGGTCTGATCTGTAGCTCTGTATGTTGTGTGAGCATCCTCTACACTTCACTGATTACTTTGTATTGTGTAATTATTGTGTATTTTCTTAACCAGTCAGTGGTTCCCAACCTCTTCAATATAAATGACCTCTGTCCTTAATCATTCTCACTATGGACTCCATGTTTGAATAAATGTTTTCTGCAGCAGCGAGAATTTATTAGGTTTCTAATATTCCAAATGCGGATTTCAGTTCTTCACTACCACCTTCAAACACCCCTAAAAACAGATTCTGAAACGTTAACTTCATACCTAGGTTTCTATTATTGGTTCTAAAAGGGAACATAATAGAATTGCAGATGAAAAGGAGAACTATTCTAACTTACCATTTTGACAGTAGTTCTCCCCATGTTTCAAGAATTTTTTCTGCACATTCTTTGGATACATCACCGGATCCACTCAATAGGGGCTCATCATTATCTTTAATAAACAAAACACACACAGAAAGATAACGGAAGTGGCTATGCTAGCCAAAAGAATGACATGGAAATGGAACAAATTTGAAATATTTTACTGGAAGCATGAAGGCGTAATTTTTCTTTAGTATACAGGTATAAATACAAAAAAAATTAAAAATGACCTTAGGTGGACTGTTGTTGTAATCTCTCATTCTCTTGCTTTACATACAATAAACAATGTAATTGTATATTGACATTTGTTTATATAATGATACAGCAAAATATGACATAAAAACATCAAGAGCTAAAGCATAGTCCTGGCCAGTGTGGCTCAGTTGGTTGGAGCATCTCATGAACTAGGAGGTCTTGGGTTCGATTCCTGACGGAGCACATGACTAGGTTGCAGATACAGGGAGTATTCGGGAGGTAATCAATTGATGTTATCTCTTCCTCCCTTCTTCCCTCTCTAAAATGAATTTTTAAAAAGAGCTAAAGCTTCATTATGATCTAAAATAACCTGGTCCTACCTAAACTGGTTTGGTCAGTGGATATAGCATCAGCCTGAGGACTCAAGGATCCCAGATTTGATTCCGGTCAAGGGCATGTACCTTGGTTTCAGGCACATTCCCAGTAGGGGGTGTGCAGGAGGCAGCTGATCGATGTTTCTCTCTCATAGATGTTTCTAACTCTATCCCTCTCCCTTCCTCTCTGTAAAAAAAATCAATAAAAAATATATTTTAAAAAAAGATGAACATATCTTGTTGTTTTCACTGGGTATATGCCCAGAAGTAGACTTCCTGGGTTTAAAAAAAAAAAAAAAGCTTACTGACAAACTGCCTTTTAAAATGATTTTAATAATTTATATTTCTACTGGTTCAGTACAACAGTACTACTTGTTTTCTTATGTTCTCACTACTGTTTTACTGTTTTTCTACATTTTCTGGTTTAACTTTCCTTAATTACATTTGGGGCTTCACATATCCGATAATTAAATTATAAACTGATTTATTTTTTTCCAAGACTCAGAAATCCACTGATAACCTTTCTTACATTTGCAGTGGGCATTCTCAGTTTAGATGGTGAAATAGGGAAGAGGTCAGACAGAATGTGAGACATCTTCTGTAGATGGATGAATAAGGAAAAAGAAAAGGCTTGAGGACACTAAGATCAACTTGTATAGTATTTACTATTTTGTCAGAATTGGCCCTACTTTTTAATGCCTCAACTAATTCTCTACTCAGTAAAATGTCAATATGATACAACTCTTTGGAGGAAGGCAGCTACAAAAATGTGCTAAAATTTACGAGAGATGACAATTCCTTCAATCTTACAAAAATTTATTTTATTGTTTTGGATGCTTTTAACAAATCTGGATAGTTTGAAATCTTGTGTTTAGAGCTCCATGCACCTAAAAGTGGGGAGTGAGCAGGTAGTCTCAGTCACAGGATGTTGTTTCTGAACATCCCCTCCCCACCCCCAGCTTCCTAAATAACTGTTGACTTTCTGCCCGTAAGCACAAATGTCCTATGGATAAGGAGCCCCTCTGGAATCCTGAAGCCATTTCTTTCCGGGAGCCAACAGATCACAATATGACTGCTTCCCTGGTTTGTGTACTGGGTTAAAGGATGGAATGGCTACACAGTCCTCTTCAGTCCAGATCAGCATGGCATTACATACGGAGAATTGTTATACGCCAGGGAAACAATGTGGGGCAAAGGACACGCTCTCTTTCTTCACAGAGCTTGCGCTCTAGTGTTCCCATTTCTGCCATTGATGTCATTATCCTCCTCTCTCCCGAGTTAATTAAGACTTCCAACCCCCTTCTATTATATTTAAAAATCTATGCCAGCTATAGATGAGAACTAGATGTCAGTCCTAATGCTATGGTTTAGCTGGGCCCAAGTTTTTTGTAACTGGCAGATATTGCTTAAATCTCTAGAATGGAGATTTGAGCATCCTCTGGTTTCATAATAGTGTCTTTCCTAAATTTGGTGGGTTTCATTTTTATTGCTGAGCTTAAGTGGAGGAGAGTTCTGTAAACTTTTACTTCTTTGCCATGTTAAGCAAGTACTGACGTAGAGGGGAAACTGCAAGTCTCAAGACCACCAGTTTATACAGTAGACAATCTCAAACAGCAGGAACAAGTTCACCTTTCCCAGTTTTAACACAAGAGTTAAATTGGCTTTGCAAGGGGACTCTTTATTGTATCGGTGACTTCTCCAAAAGCAATACATATGCTTTCTTTGCACTTCAGAATACTGTGACCCAAATGCACAGAAATGAAGACAGACTAGGGCTCAGACCATTAACTCATACACCTAAATTGAGTCCTTCCTGCTATTTCTAACTGTGTGACCTTGGCAAACACACTTTTCCGAGATTCCATTTCCTTATGTGCAAAGTAAGGATAATAATGAATCCTGTTTCTCAGGATTTTTGTGTGAGGATTATATAAACACTAGTAGCCCTGTGAACAAATCCATGACCAATAGCTCTCTGCCGCCCTCCTGTAGCTCTCCATCCGCTGCCCCGCCCTCCTGTAACTCCCTCTGACCCCCTCTTCTCTCCTCTCCCTCACAGCTTGCTGCCCTGCCTCCTCCTGCAGTTTTTTGCAGCCTGCTTGTAGTTCTTGGCCCCAGCCTCCTGCAGATTCGTGATCTAGTCGTTACACAGTTGGTCATTACGCCTCAAGGTATAACAGATAATTAGCATATTCCTCTCTTAACATATAGGATAGTATTACTTTATAAACAAAGTACCTGCCTACCACATATTAAAAAGGATTAGTAATTGGTGGCAATATCACTAATAAATAATCCTAAATTGGTTAGTAATAGGAAAAGGGGAAATTACAGAGAACAATGGGAAGTGGAAATCAGAGCTTGCTCTAAACTTGAGTAAAATCCAAATAATGAAGAATATTATTTATCTTAACCTAATCAATCATTCCTGACATCTCTGTGCCATTATTAATGAACTTTCTTAGCCAAGAATGCCCATCCCAGCCCAAATATTTTTGCTCAATTCTCGAATTGTCCCAACTCCCAGCTCAAAAACTACTCTTCATATGCTCCACACCACATTCCCCACAATGAAAAATAGATTTTCCCGTTTCCAGAACATTTCCTGTGAACCTGCTAGATGCT
Source organism: Lasiurus cinereus (assembly GCA_011751065.1). NCBI lineage: Eukaryota > Metazoa > Chordata > Mammalia > Chiroptera > Vespertilionidae > Lasiurus > Lasiurus cinereus. The sequence continues at coordinate 7,040,248 of JAAGEH010000124.1, read as the reverse complement.
TCATATGATCTTCTATCATAAGCACCTTTTTCCCCATGAAAATTAAAGCTCTGGTGCAAAATTATAAATTCGAAAAAGCCTCCCAAACTTTTATTTTCCTCCCCTTTCTCACTTTTATGTAGACTGACAGATTAGTTCATAGATATACCATTAAAAAAAAGAGGGGAAAATCCCAACTGGTAGATTCCTAATGTTTATCAGCATAAAACCCCCAAATGTATAAATATCTATTTGTATATTAAAGTTTTTTGTGACATAGTCATATGTGAAAGCCACTTCTGGCAAGTGACCTGCCCCTGTGAAATGATTCTGATGAGATGAAAGCATTCAAGTGGAAGCTGTGTAAAATTTACTCTGAAAATGTGCTAATACTAGACGGATTTTTTTAAAAAAAGAACTAATTGTAAATCTCATTTTGTCCTACTTGATTACAAATATCTTCAAGAAGGTCCTGAGTTAATCATTTTTGGGATCTCCCAGTTTCTTACGTATAGTAATGTACATATTGAAAGAATTTCAAGTGCTGTGTCACATTATCAATTCCCTGATAAATTAAATCCTCCAGCCCAAAACAGAACTGAGGCTCTCTCTACAATTTACCTTCCTCTTCGTCATCTTCGGGAGGAGATGGTATCATTGAGCTCTGCGATCCAGACTGTGGCAGGCGAATTGAGGGGCTGGCTGTAGTTTTCCTCCTCTCTCTTTCTGACTCACTTTCCAAGCACACAACTTCATATAAAGTGTCAGTATTGCTCTTTCTCTCCTTTTGCTTTATCTTGAAGATGAAAAATATTATTTTATTAAGTGGTAAGATTCTTTATTTTTTAAATTGCATACTACTTCTGACTTCATACAGGATGTGAGAATAAAAAAGTATTACTTCAAATAGCTATATTAAAGGTAGCCTTTTTTAGATAGAAAAGTGTATGTTTACATTTTAAAACCCTTAGGAAAATAGCATGTTTCAAGCAGGTCTCTAGTTCTGCAATTTTATTTATTGTCTAAAGATTATATCATCAAACATCTAACCAATATTTAGTCAGTGTGAACTAGAAATTTAACCATTTTGTGGCTGCCAAGTTACTTTAAGGTATCCTTCAATGTTTTCCTTATATAATTCTACATGAAAAAAATGTTTTAAAATATTCTAAAATAAAGTTTAGAACTAAAGAAGTCCTCTTATTTCCGTGTGTGTGTGTGTGTGTGTGTGTGTGTGTGTGTGTATGTTTCCACTCCTTCAGCTTAATTGAAAAAGTGTAGGAAACTTTTCTTTAATTGAAAGCTGTAACTGTAGGGGTGGAGGGAGGGGGGGGGGGGAGATAGAGGGAAGAGAGGTGAATGGCAGAAAAGAGACTAACATTATAAACAAAATTTTGGTGACTAAAAATTGGTTTGTAATTTGTTTTTACTTTGAGGCAAACATGTAACAGTTTAAGTAGTCCTAAATTAAAATTCAGAACAGGGAATAGCCCTAACTGGTTTGACTCAGTGGACAGAGCATCGGTCTACGGACTGAAGGGTCCCAGGTTTGATTCTGGTCAAGGACATGTATGTACCTTGTTTGTGGGCACATCCCCAATAGGAGGTGTGTAGGAGGCAGCTGATCGATGTTTCTCTCTCATCGATGTTTCTAACTCTATCCTTCTCCTTCCTCTCTGTAAAAAAAAAATAAAATAAAATAAAATATATTTTTTTTAAAAGAATAGGGAATAAAAAAACTTTACCAATACAATATTTAAATATATTAAAATTGCATACCACAGCCAGGTTAGGGAGTTGGAAGGAAAAAAAAGGAATAGAATACAGAGCAATAGGACAAGGCAGAACGGTAGGAAAAGACACAGACAATTAGAAAGGTGGCTACACCAAAGAGAAAGACATACACACATAAAGTAGCAATACAGAAATTGGGGAAAGGGTAAGAAGTTCATTAGGTACAGAAACACCAGGCAGAACAGATTATATCATCTCAATGTGCATTTGGGTTCTTAAGAAAAATTAACCCATTCCAAGATAATGGCAATATGTCCTTTCAATATCATCCTGTAGCAATGTTTAATACAGAAGTTGGTAAACTTATCTGTAAAGGGCCAAATAATAAATATTTTAGGCTATGTGGACCAATAGTCTCTGCCCCAACCACTCAACTGTGCTATTATGGTGCAAAAGCAGCCAAAGACAGTGAGTGTGGCTGTGTTCTGAAAAATTTTTACAAAAACAAGCACCAAGCCAGATTTGACCCCCAGACTATAGTTTGCAGACTTTTTTCAATACGTCCACCCAATTTTGACTTAGCTACTTACTATTAATTAAGGACCCAAACTTTGAGAAGTTACATATTATCCTGTAGATTTGTGTCCAGTAGATACGCAAATGATTTTTGTCCAACAGGAAAGATAACCCAAAGGTCACCAACCTTTCAGACCTCAGGACCACCGGTGGTCCACAGAACACTGGTTGGCGACCGCTGACCTACATGATATTCACCAGTTTTCTTTTTAACTTAGTACACTCTTTTTCTAATTCTCTTTTTAAAGGACTAGATAAACTCAAATTCCTCAAAACTTAGAACCAGTTTTACCGTCTGTTTCCTTCATTACTTAATGAACTAAATTAAAATCTTTGGCATTATTTTTAACTTTTATATATTATATATTTTGATAGGAAACAGGATTTACTTTTGTTGTTAAAAAACATTAGTTGTGCCAAAACCAGTTTGGCTCAGTGGATAGAGCGTTGGCCTGCGGACTGAAAGGTCCCAGGTTCGATTCCTAGCGGGCACATCCCCAGTAGGGGGTGTTCAGGAGGTGGCTGATCGATGTCTCTCTCTCATCGATGTTTCTGACTCTCTATCCCTCTCCCTTCCTCTCTGTAAAAAATCAATAAAAAAAAATTTTTTTTTAAAAAAACATTAGTTGTTATCTGAAACAGCTGAATGAGCTATTAAATGATAGTTAGCAGTGGAAGAGCTCTAGAATAGCACGCATTTTCCTATTTTTTATCTTGAGAGCTACAGAGATTTAGTGTATATGTGTGCATGTGTATATATATATAGCAAACAGAAATAGGAGACCCAGGGTTCCAGTATAATTATACTAATTACTTGACTATAGGGCATGTGCCACATCATTTAGTTTTACAGGCATCAGTTTATCAATTTATAAATAATAATTTTAGAAAAGATTTTAAAGTCTCTTTGGCAATTAAAACTCCATATTTCCATAGTTTTAAGAATGCTTAGTTGGCCTTTTATTCACATTATGTCATTGTTAGAAAACCTAGTCTTTAGACCAATTTCTTCCTCTTTTAGTAAATGATATCTGAAAGTTTAAATCTAAAAAAGCAATCTTTCTTTCCCTAATATGTTTCTTCTCTAATATGATGGCATCTTAATATAACATTCCCCACGGTTGGGAAGGCTTCCAGGCTAAAAAAGAATTACTGAGTCATCAGATAAATTTAGTAAAAGAAAAGAAGATTCCATTTATAAACATGCATTTTTTCAAAACATTTCTATGATTGTTTCCCCATACGCAATAATACATATATATTTCTTAAATTTGGTCTGCTGTTCACTTCTAATGAGAACTGCAAAGAGGTTAAAATTTTTAAATTATGCCTGGTCTATATGGCTCAGTGGTTGAGCATCGACCCATAAACCAATAGGTCATCAGTTCTATTCCCGGTCAGGACTCATGCCCCCAGGGGTTTCGGGCTTGATCCTGTGTGGGGGTGTGCAGGAGGCAGCTAATTGATGATTTTTCTCTCATCAATGTTTTCTCTCTCTCCCTTCCTTGCTCTCTAAAAATCAATAAAAATAAAAATATATTTTTAAATGATATATTTAGCAAAAACAATTTAATTATGCTTAATTTACGTAAATACTAAAAATACTCTTACAGAAAGACAAAAAACACACACATCGCAATGGAAAGAGCCCTGATTGAGGCTCCTAGAAAGCTTATGTATCTTTTTCACACAACATCCCATAAAAATCTACTATTTTACATCTTTGGATCTATAAAATGAGAATACTGTTTTCATTGGATCACTAAGAAAATTACCTAAGACAGAAAAGGTGAAAGTAGCTAGTACAGTGATGACCACAATATATTAAGATGGCAGCAATTAATGGTAGCTGTTATTACTTTTTTCTTTTCTTTTAAGATAATTTTATTTACTTATTTTTTAATGGAATCATCTTTTTTAAAAAATTAATGATTTTAGAGAGAGGAAGCAGGAGAAGGAGAGAAAGGGAAAAAGGGAACAAGGGAGAGAGAGGGTGAGGAGAGAGAGATTTGTTATTCTACTTTACTTACACATTCATTGGTTTAATCTTTGTATGTGCCCTAACCTGGGATAGAACCAACAACCTTGGCTTTATCCGGATGATGCTTTAACCAACTTAGCTACCTTCCCAGGGCTAAATTTTATTTATTATTTTGTATAGTTTCATGTGTATAGGATAGTGGTTAGATAATCATTTACTTTACAAAGTTCCCCTGATATTCCAGTACCCAGCACTTTATGCACTCAGGAAAAACTCTCAACACAGCATCCTATATCCAATGAAAATATCTTACTGGTATGAAAGTGACAAATACATTTTTAGATACAGAAGTACATCTGCACTAAAGAAAAAGCTAAAAGAATTTCTATAGGTAGAAGGCAAGTGAGATCAGGTTCTTCAAGAAAAAAATGAAGAGCAACAAAATTGATAAATGGGTAAAAATAAAAGACAAATTTTCCTCCTAATACATTTAAAATACATATGACCCTAAGTCAGAGGTCGGCAAACTCATTAATCAACAGAGCCAAATATCAACAGTACAATGACTGAAATTTCTTTTGAGAGCCAAATTTTTAAAATTTAAACTTCTTCTAACACCACTTCTTCAAAATTAGACTCGCCCAGGCTTGAGTGTGGAAGAGCCACACTCAAGGGGCCAAAGAGCCGCATGGGACTCGAGAGCCGCAGTTTGCCAACTACAGACCTAAGGGATAGCTCAGATTAATGATAAATCAGACTCAAAGTGGTTTCTCCTTTCTTATCTCCTCCCCACCCCCACTCCAATATTTATAGAAAGGTATAGTACCTGTTTTAGTTTCAAAAAGAAATTTTCAGTAGTACTACGTTTGCTGAAGGGCCAGAATAACCTTTCATTAGGTGAGCAAACCCGGACTTTTGTCTCTAGAAGAAATCGAACAGGCTCCTGTACTTCTGTTATTACCAAATCAACAGCTGTGGTCATAAACAACACTTTATCTAGAGAAAGGGGGGAAAGCAAATTTAAAAAATGAAAATATATTTGCTCATGTGATTAATGTAAAAGTAATTACTTTTATTATGTACTTTTAAGATATCTTAAGGTATTCCATTAACTAAGAATCTAAAATAACCAGGTAATTTACTGTTTTGAAAATTTATATTCCATATTGAGAATTCTTTTCTTGGGTAGATTCTTTAAAGAGGAATTAGTATAGAAGAGCAGTATACACTTTACAGCTTTTTTATAAGCTGTATTGTCAAACTATTTTACAATAATGTCACATGTCTTCTTTATGCCACTCTCACCAAGGCTAGGGTTTCTCAACTTTTAAAATCTTGGTTAACAATGGCAACTGTTTATATTCTTTATCTACTTACCTATAATGCTATGAATAATAAGAAAAAATGAAGGGGAAAAATGCTCAATAAGAGGAACTAGTTAAGCAAATAATGTTACATTTTCAGGATATAACATTATTCAACCTTTAAGTGACTTTTGGTGAAGGTGCACACTTGAAACCTAATGACCAATGTCACCTCAATAAATTAAACAAAAGACATTTGGTAAGAGTATGAAATACCTTGAAAAGGTTATTTATGCACAGAATATATGAAAAGCTACACAAGAAACTGGTCACAGTGGTACTCTGTAGGAGTACGACCCTAGGGAATGTGGTAGATTTTTACTTTTCTCTATCTAGAGTGGCCCCCCAAAATGTATACAGACACTTAGAATAATTATAAAGGCAGAGATTAAAATATATTTCATTTTCAAAATTGAGCTATCCAGCTATTAAAGTGGGTATACATTTTTTGGGATACCTTGTATATCCTCTGAATTTTTAACTACACGTGCCTGTATTATCTTCTCCACAAAAGTAAATAAAATTTAGATGCCTGTAAATAAATAAGTACCTAAGTAGAAAAGGAAGCAGGGAAAGGAAAAATAAGTGAGGGAAAAATGATACTTTGTTTACACTTCAAATTTAGTAATAAACTAAAGAACTATTAAAATTCTTTGGTTTCATTAGAATTAGGTAAGCATTGGTTACTTGTCAAATAAGTGGTCCTAAGGTTTGGGTCTCTTCATGGGACTAAAATTCTGTCCATAATGTTTGCAATCTTCAATACCTTTAGGAGTTTCTTCATTTACAACTTGAAAATGTGGGGATTTTGGATTCCAGCTCCCAGTGATAACGTAAGACTTTCCATCTGAACTTTTGCCCATAGATTCCTAAAGGAAAGAGTAAAACAAGCATTAATGCCAAATTAAGGAAACAACGGCGAACCCCCAATTTGCTGCCTTAAAAAATACACACACACAAAAAAAAGAGAATCAAAGTTTTTTTTAATAGAAGTGTCTTTGAATAATTAGTTAAAATTAAAGATCTTCCAATTATTTGTACAACTGTTCCTAAAAACATATACATAAATCATATCAACCTACATAAACACTAGAGAAATTTATTATCTAAACCTGTATGTTGAATTCTTCTTCAAGTGAATAATTACTACATACATTTTAGTATTGAAAATATTACATTTAATAGAACTAGGACTAATATTACCTACTTTTATAAAGCTCATGAATAATTTGCAAACAATTCTCTCACAACTTTTCTCCATTGATTCCCATATCAATTCTACATGATAAACAAAAAGTATTCACTAATACAATTAAGAAGCTAGTAAATATAAAGTCAGAAATAAATGTCCATATCTTTATTTTGTTATAACTTACAAGAACATCTTCATAAATGTGCTTTAATTTTAGATTCAGATAAGATAAAGTAAAACAATCTATATTGAAGAAATAGTGTAAAACTTAAAAAAAGAAAAAAAATCCTTACCAAATCTAATAAGTGCATGTCACTATTTCGTACATCTTTTCCTGGGCTAAGGAGAAGACCAAAACACCTGCAAAGAAAGAACTGACATAAATTTGGAAAAAAAGAACACAAAAAAGATGTTTAAAAAATTCTTACTGGTGGAAAAAAGGACACACTACAATTAACAATAAATTACTACTGCCAAACAATCCCCCTTGCTTCATTAATTCAGAAAAGCATAATCTTTGTTTGCCTTCTATTATCACATAAAGTAAGCATACTTATGAATGACTTATGAAAGTTTTTTCAAAGTGAATGAAATAGGCCCTGGCCAGGTAGCTCAGTTGGTTAAGAGCACTGTCCTAATATGCCAAGGTTGCAAGTTCAATTCCTGATCAGGGCATTTACAAGAAGCAACCAATGAATAACTGGAACAACAAATTATCCCCCTCCCCCACCATCCTCTCTTTCTCTCTCTAAAAATTAAAAGAAAAATATTTAATTTATAAAAATCAAAGTGAATAACCAAAAGAATTCCCATGGGAACAAAACATTTGCAAATACGTATTTTCTTCTCATTGAAGTATAAATTTTTAGAGAGAGAAGAAGAGAGAGAAGAAAGGAGGGTCAGAAAGGGTAAAGGGGGAGAAACAGAGAGAGACAAAAGAAACATCAACAGCCAGCCCACCCAGGGATCAAACGGAAAACCATTTGGTGTAAGCGGACAACACTTCAATCAACTGAGCCACCAGACAGGGTACAAATACATTTTTAAAAATATATATTTTATTGATTTTTTACAGAGAGGAAGGGAAGGGGATGGAGTTAGAAACATTGATGAGAGAGAGAGAGAGAGACATCGATTAGCCGCCTCCTGCACGCCCCCTACTGGGGATGTGCCTGTAACCAAGATACATGCCCTTGACCAGAATCGAACCTGGGACCTTTCAGTCCGCAGGCTGATGCTCTGTTCACTGAGCCAAACCAGTTTTGGCACAAATGCATTTCTGAATATAGTATGTTACTCCACTATATTGATAAAAACTAAAGTTTACATTTAAGCTAAATTTACAAGAAATGCTTACCTTTCAATGGCAAGTTCTTTATTAGTTGTTTGTTGCACATAGATGACAATCTTCTTATCAATTCCTTGGCGTAGCTTAAAGCATTGTCTGTCCTTATCTTTAGGAACTGCACTGTAGAACAACATATTTCATTATTTTTGCAAAGTATTTTCTTATGAAATATACCAGAACACCTTTTGTTATATTACGAAAACCAGGTTCAAGAAAGAATCCGATTCTATTCTTTTTTTTTTGCATTTAGTTTTCAAATCATAAAAGGTTTTTCTACACACCTTAACTAAAATTCACCCATTTTTTTAACCTCAGTGTTATAAAGTGTCCTTAAATTGGTTATGTAAATGTAAAGAAGCTTCAAACTAATTTTATTTCTTCATAGCTACTTTTTAATTTGAGTATATACTCAGCACTGTAGACTTTTATAGTATCTTCTACTAGTTCTGTTGCCATTAACTTGAAGTTTCCAGTAATAAGACACAATTTAGATTTGCTGCATATTGGCTGCATCTGCCTCTTAATGTGAAAATAACATTACTGTACACTGTATGTAATCCACTAAATCATTTATAAAAGCTAGAAAAACCACTCCTCCATCCCCTAAAATGTGGCTTTAGTTTTTTTCATTTTTGTTCCTGAAAAAAATTAAGTATTTATAAAGCACCTAGAATCCAACACACAGCTGCTCAAAAAAAAAAGTTACTTTTTTTTCTTTCTTTTTAGTCACTGGTTTTGACAAATTATTGCCTTATTTTTTTAAATATGTAAGAAAATATACTTAATCATAGATCCTTTGAATTTCGAATCAAGGTGTCCTCAAAAAATCAGAGATGAAGACGATATGGCCAACAGGAAGGTGCTGCCTATCAATCACTTCTTTAGGCAGTGATAAGCTAACTGTAAACTTAATTCAGGCATACACCGTTTTGCTGCACTGCTTTATTGTGCTTTGCAGATAATGCATTTTGAAGGTTTGTAGCACCTCTGCAACAAGCAATTCTATCGGCACTTTTTTCCCCAAAAACATTTGTTTACTTTATATCTCTGTGTCACATGTTGGTAACTCTTGAAACATTTCAAATTTTTCATTATTATTATATTTGTTATGGTGACCTATGATAAGTAATCTTTGATGTTACTAATGTAATTGTTTTGAGATATTACAAACTGCACCCATATAAGACGGTAAACTTAATCGATAAATATTACGTGTTCTCACTGCTCCACCAACTGGCCATTCCTGTCCGAACTCCCTATTTCCTGAGACACAATATTGAAAGTAGTCCAATTAAGGACCCTCCTCGGTGGCCTCTCAGTGCTCAAGTAAAAGGAAGAGTCACAATCTCTCACCTTAACTCAAAAGCTCTAAATGATTACACTTATTGAGGAAGGCATATTGAAAGCAGACAGGCTAACAGCTAGGCCTCTTGCACCCAACAACTAGCCAAGTTGTCAATGCAAAGGAAACATTCCTAAAAGAAATTAAAAGTGCCCTAACTGGTTTGGCTCAGGCTCAGTGGACAGAGCGTCGACCTGCAGAATGAAGGGTCCCAAGTTCAATTCCAGGCATGTATCTTGATTGCAGGCACATCCCCAGTAGGGGGGTGTGCAGGAGGCACCTGATTGATGTTTCTCTCTCATGGATATTTCTAACTCTCTATTCCTCTCTCCCTTCCTCTCTATTAAAAAAAAAAAAATCAATAAAATGTCTTTAAAAAAATTAAAAATGTTATTCCACATGAATAGGAAAGCAAAACAGTCTTATTGTTGATATGGAGAAAGTTTAGGGGTTATGGATAAAAGATTAACCAACCACAACATTCCCTTAAGCCAGTGGTTATCAACCTTTTTTAATGCTGTGACCTTTCAATATAGTTCCTCATGTTGTAGTGACCCCCAATCATAAAATTATTTTCGTTGCTACTTCATAAATGTAATTTGCTACTGTTATGAATCATAATGTAAATATCTATGTTTTCTGATATTTAGACTCTACAGCAGTGGTTCTCAACTTGTGGGCTGCAACCCACAGGTTGAAAACTGCTAGCAAGGTCGCCTAAGCCAAAGCCTAATCCCAAGCAAGGCCTTAACCTTTTTCAAATCTATAAAGGCTTTATAGGGGTAAGAAAGCTTTAGAAAAAAAGTCTAAAGCCAGCAGAGGTTGATTCATGAGGTTTAAGGGAAGAAGCCATCTTCATAATAATCTCCATAATAAATTGCAAGATGAAGTAGCAAAGGCTGATGTAAAAGCCACAAGTTACCCAGAAGATCTAGCTAAGATAATTAAGGAAGGTAGCTCTACTGACCAACAGATTTTCAATGAAGATGAAACAGCCTTATACTGGAAGAAGGTGCCATCTAAGGCTTTCATAGTTAAAGAACGAGAAATCAATGCCTGGCTTCAAAACTTTAAAAGACAGGCTGACTCTCGTTAGGGGCTAATGCAGTTGATGACTTCAAGTTGAAGCCAATGCTCATTTCCATTCCAAAAACCTTAGGGCCCTTAAGAATTATGCTAGCTCTGGCTAATTTGCCTCATTTGGTTGGAGTATCATCCCATGCACCTAAGGTCACATGTTAGATGTCCACTAAGGGCACATACTCAGGTTGCAGGTCCAATCTTCAGTCATGGTGCCTACAGCAGGCAACAGATCGATGTTTCTCTCTCATATCAAAGTTATTCTCTCCCCTCTCAACTTCCTCAGTACTCTATACATAGAACAACAAAACCTAGATAACAACATATCTGTGAACAACAGAGTTTAATGATTATTTTAAGCCAACTGTTGAAATCTCCTGCTCAGAAAAAAGATTAAAAATATTACTGGTCACCCAAGAGCTCTGATGGAAATGTACAATGAGACTGATGTTATTTTCATGCCTATAAACACAACATCCATTTATGATTTAAGAAAATACATTTTGTAAGACTATAACCTACCACAGACAGTGATTCCTCTAGTGGATATTGAAAACCTCATGGAAAGGATTCACCATTCTAGATTCATTAATAACATTCATGATTCAAGGGAAGAGATAAAAAATATCAATGTTAACAGGAGTATGAAAAAAGTTAATTACAACCTTCCTAGATGACTTTGAGGGGTTTAAGACTTCAATGGATAAGATAACTGCAGATATGATGGAAATAGCAAGAGAATTAGTATTAGAAGTGGAGCCTAAAGATGTGGCAGAATTGCTGCAATTTCTTAATAAAATTTTAATCGATAATTGCTTCTTATGGATAAGCAAAGAAAGTAGTTTTTTGAGATGAAAACTACTCCTGGTGAAGATGCTGTGAATAATGTTGAAATGACAACAAATGATTTAGAATCTATATATATAAAAGTGTAAGTGACCGCTGGCACGAATGACTGGTCGATCAGTCACTATGATGCACACTGACCACAGGGAGCAGAAGCTCAATGCAGGAGCTGCCCCTGGTGGTCAGTGAACTCCCACAGGGAGAGCACCACTCAGGCAGAAGCCAGACTCATGGCTGGCGAGCGCAGCTGCAGTGACAGGACCCTCTCCTGACTCCACGACAGTGCTACCAAGCAGTGGCCGGGGGAGGTGGAATGGCCAGCATGCAACACAGGGCCGGCTCAGGCTCCACCCTGACGACTGCCTGCTGCCTGGCACCTGGGGATTGGGTCTAAACTGGCAGTCGGACATCCCCCAAGGGTCCCTTATTGTGAGAGGGCACCTGCCAGGTTAAAGGCTTCCCTCACCCATGCACGAATCCATGCACCAAGCCTCCAGTATTACATAAATACAAAAGCCTAAGCAACAGTTCGACTGGTAGCTATAATGCGTACTGACCACCAGGAGGCAGATGGTCAACACACAGGCATGGAACAGACTGATGATTCTCAGAGGGAAAGAGGGATGGGGGAGGGCAGGAAGAGATTAACTAAAGATCTTACATGTAAATGAATTGGTGCACTGGTGGTGTCCCTTGGCCTGGCCTGTGGGGATAGGGATGAAACCGGCAGGTCAACATTCCCAATGGGTCCCGGATTGCAAAAGGGATCGGGCCAGGCTGAGTAACCCCACTGGTGCACATGCAGCGGGCCTATAGTATTACATAAACTTATGGAAAAGCAGTGGCAGGGTTTGAGAGGACTAACTTCAATTTCAAAACAAGTTCTACTGTGGACAAAATGCTATTAAACAGCATCACATGCTACAGAGAAATTGTTTGTGAAAGGAAGTCAATTGATGCAACAGACTTGTCGTCTCATTTTAAGAAATTGCCACAGCCACTCCAACTTCAGCAACCCACAGCCTCATCAAGCAGCAGCCATTAATATTAAGACAAGACCCTTTACCAGCAAAAGGAATCTGACTCACTAAAAGTTCAGATGACGGTTCGCATTTTTAAACAACAAAGTATTTTTAAATTAAGATATGTAAAATTTTAGACATAATGATAGTGTACACTTTGACTACAGTATAGTACAAACATATCTTTTATATTCACCAGTAAACCAAAAAAATTGTGTGATTTTTATTGCAATATTCAACTTGCCATGATCTGGACTAGAACCCACATATCTCTGAGGCATGTCTGTAAGCTCTGCAAAGAATACTAATGATACAGTTTAAATCAGCTTAAGAAACAAGTTGAAAATATTCTTAAAGTGACCTTTTACCAAAATAATCCCCTAATCTCCCACACAAGACTTTTTCTAGCTCCTCTGTTCTCAAAGACAAACATCTGCCTATGGTAATTAGTCAATATGAAACAAGTCTGAATAGTGTCTTATTATTAAACAACTTCAAGAGAATGGCAACGGAACCATCAGAAGACACTGTAAAAAGCCAAATGAGAGCACTGAGTACCTAGTCAAACTAAAAAGTGGCTCTGAAGAAATAAAATTAATTAAAAACTCCTCTACATTTAAATAGTAACCAACTTAAGAACATTTTATAAGCAGATTTAAAAAAAAATCAAAATCTTAGCAAAGAAATCTAGAAATGACAAACATACAGAAAAATTTTTGCATACAAAATTGTTAAATATTTGTGGCTGATAGAATTTTCAACTATAACGATATACGTACATTGGACTCAATTTTCAACTGGCAATAGGAACACTCATTCTTTGTGGGCAGTGGATGATATAACATAAATATTCAGTTGACTCTTGACTCTTGTGGGGATTAGAGACACTAAACATCTGCAACCTACCAACTTGACTCTCTGTATATGTAGATTCCCAAGTATGGATCGAAATACTATTGTTGATTCACAGTTGTTATATCCATGGATGCAAAATCTGGTGATAAGTATGTAATGCTTATTGAAAAATATCTGTGTATGTGTGGACTCACACAGTTTAAACCCATGTAGTTCAAAGAACAACAGTAATACTATCTTCTCAGCAGCATTCAAAAGATCAACAATGGAAATAAAGTTATTTTTGGTGCTCTGAGTTTGAAGGACAAGGAAAAACCACATTAATAAGAAAAAGAGTACAGAGTGTAAACAGTGGAAGTTTATTCACTAATCTGAGTATCTAGTTTATATTTATACTAGAGACCCGATGCACGAAGATTCGTGCAAGAATGAGCCTTCCTTCCCCTGGCTGCCAATACTGCCTTCGCTCTGGCAGAGCTGATTTTCCGCCTTCTCAGGCTGCCCAGAGGTCTGGAGCTGCTGGGATAGTGTGGAATACCTACTTCCTGCCCCACCCTAGCCACTCAGCACCTGCGTATGCAAACTAAGCAGTCATCTTTATTAAATTAATTTGCATACTCACTCCTGATTGGCTGATGAGCATCACGAAGGTACAGTCAACTTGCATCTTTCTCTTTTATTAGTATAGAAGTGTAGATTTTTGGTCTTGTCACCATATCACTGAATGGGTTCAACCAGGTAATTTTACATTTAATTCCAATTGTGTAAATTAAAAAAAAATTGAGGTTCAGGCTTAACTCCCCTGGGTTTCTTTACATACATACAAAACAAGGACAATTTAAATAGCTAGCCTATCTAATGGGGTTAGATTAAGTAAGACAAAAAAGAAGTCATCTGAATGGTATCAATTAAAATGCCCCACCTTCCTAAAGGCTAAAGTGAAAACCATGTTCCTAATTTTAATAATGTAAGAATTGTACTTTTTCAAGAATGAAAAGAAGAGCATTAATCCTTGCCACAGCACTTTGCTTACATTTATGTTATGATAAAACCACATGTTAGAACCACTGGATAAATGGAACTGGGTTTGACAAGTTCAAATCTGACAAAGAAAAGAATACTTTTCAATGATTTCATCACTACTATGTTACACAACACTATTTTCTACTATAAACTACAAATTCAGAAAAGCTATGCAACAAAAAGAGAGCAAAGCCCTAACAAATGTGACAAGCAAATCTGACCATCCAGGAATTTTCTATAAAGCATCTCCTCGGAATTAAGGGGAATAGAAATAGAGATATTTGTACTAGTAATTGTGATCATTCTAACTTGAATATGACTGACTGCAGAAGGTTATTCTTGTGCTTCTCCTCTGAGATATCTTAGAAATCTTTCCTGTTCCTAAGCAGAATTTATAACAGCAGCTACATAAGTATCTTCAATAGAGGAAAACAATGTAGTTAAAACTGCTTTGTTTCTCAAAAAGGAAAAAAATATTACAAAGTTTATAGGGAAGAAATGCATACTGAAGGAAGAACCATGACACAGTTTTGCTCTGAGAATATAAACAAAGTTAATGAGAAAGCACAGAGCACCATGCCTCATACAGTGCATGAATCAAAGTTGAAGCTGCAGTATACACTAAATTGGCCACCAGATGGCATGACAATTCCAAAATCTTTGAAGGGAGACAAATAGTTATCAGTTTTCCAAATGATTTAGTATCAGTGTGCCTTTTGATTTAAAATAAAATATTAAAAGTTAATATTTTCATGTAATTTCACTTTATCCATTTTATGAAGTAGTTATAGAGAAAAGAGACTTCGATATGCAATTATCGATTTTAATCCCTAAAAGCACCAATTTTCTGATAAGGGCTATAGAGAAAAAACCTAATCATTTACAACTATAGTATTTTATTTTTTAAAGTATGAAAGGATCTTACTCGTTTTATAAGTAAGGAAACCATTGCCAGGAAACGTAAAGTAACTTGGAAAAGCTCACACTGTTAATAGTAGCAATAATTAAACTAAAACTGTTTTTTCTACTCCGGGGTTCTTTTCACCATTCAAAAAAGTATAGTTTTACCTAAAAAGCCAAACCATTTATTTCTGACCTTATATGCAAGGTTAGACTTCAGTCACAACCTCACTTGTGTCCTTCCAATGTGTTCAGATAAACCTTAGTGGTAAAACTTGATTTCAATAGCCTTCAGATCTTTAGATCATTAAAATAAAGCAACCAACCAATACCAAAACCAAAACCAAACCCCTGGCAAAACAAATCCAACTTAGTTTCTGTCATTATTATCTTTCTAAAAGAATGTAAGAACGGGACATTTCCCTACATTAATTTTTTTTTTTTATTCTTCAAAGGTTACCTCTACAAATTTGCTTGTTTTCTTTCCTTTATCACTTACATTAAAAAAACAAACTCCACCTATTAAAGCAATCATTTTATAGTATGAAAGTTATATAATCTGACCAGTTTTCCCTGAACTACAGATAATATAGCAGGGTAATACAATTTCAAAAATAAGATAAGATGGCCCTAACTGGTTTTGCTCAGTGGATAGAGCATCGGCCTACGGCCTGAAAGGTCCCAGGTTCGATTTCAGTCAAGGGCATGTACCTTGGTTTCAGGCACGTCCCCAGTAGGAGGTGTGCAAGAGGCAACTGATTGATGTTTCTTTCCCATCAATGTTTCTCTCTATCCCTCTCTCTCCCTCTCTGTAAAAAATCAATAAAATATATTTAAAAAAATAAGATGCCCTACCTAAAATAACCTTTACCATCATCTTTTATTTCTAAAGACATACATGCCCTACCTAAAATAACCTTTACCATCATCTTCTTTTATTTCTAAAGACACAGAGAAGGTAAAGATGTCACTGTCAGGAGTCTGGGGTGCAGCAGTTGCTGAAAGTGGGGTCTGCTTGGCAGAACGGCGGAAGGCAGTGGCAAAACTGTAGAGTATCCGGCTTACCTACAACCAGACATGTTAGAAAACAGGCTGTTATCACAGGAAATAAAATACTTTTATTAAGGCTGAAAGTTACCTACTTTGTCAGGGAGAATAATTCCTGTTTTTCTATGATTTCTTTTTTGTAATTACTCTTTTAATTTCAGCTTTATTGAGGTATAACTGACATCAAATTCTAAGATATTTAAAGTGTGCATTATGGTAATTTGATATATGTACGCCCCTCCCCCCATTGATTAATTAACACATTCATGTCATCCCCCTCCCCACCCTTGATGAGAACATTTAAGTTGCATTCTTTTAACAAATTTTAATTGTAAATGCAGTGTTATCACTTACAGTCACCATGATATATATTCGATCCTCGAATTTTATTCATGAAAGGTTGTTCTCATTTACCAACCTCTCCCTATTTCCCTTAACCCCCAGGCAACCTCTCTTCTCTGTTTCTATGAGTTTGACTTTGTTATCTAGTTTTTCTACTGACATCTTTTGGTAAATTATCTAATTTCTTATGCCTAAATGCAAGAAATACTAAATGACCAGTGACAGGTTTTTAAAAAAGAAATGGTTGTAAACACTAAAAATCCAATTGAAAAATGATTTTCTAAATAGTTAGAAACTATCTGAATACATTAAAAATAAGTGCAAAAGTTAGCTCTAAAATGATCGTTTGCAAATTTGTCATTGCTGGAACCAAGATGCCTATTTAACCCAGTCAAGAAGCAGCCAACTGGTATCCTCTGACACTCTCAGCAACAAGGTTTTGGTTAACCTGCCTTTTAGCTCATTCATATTTCTGTCCATAAGACTGGACTATGCAAAACACTTGCAGAGAATTTCATTTGGCTTATAAGTGACCATAATAAATATTGCAATCATTTCAACAGAGTGAAGGTACAGGTGAAATTTCATTTGTCAATAGTATTCACTTATGGACTTACAGCTTCTTGTATTTCACATCGGAAGACATGTATCCTAAAGAGCTCTGCATTGTAATGACTTTCAGTGAAAGCAAAACAGTCACTTTCAGGAGTTCCATCATGCCCTCTGACACAGAAGAGGATTTTGTAGATAGGATAGTTTGCTATTTCAGTGTTTGTCTGAGGATCTAAGAGTCTGTCCAGAAAAATATATATAAAAAGATTAGAGAGATTATAGACTATTTTCACTACATCTATATTATGATTTGTGACTCATCTTTCTAACAGAAAGTTCATATAAACCTTTAGTGGAAGTATCTAACCACATTAATTTTAACTCTTGAATTAAGTCACATGGATTCCTAAAGTTACTGATTATATAATTTCATTATATTAAAAACTACATAATCCCCAGATTTTAGGGAGGCAATCAGGAAGGCATAAATAATATCAGTAAGTACATATGTTTCTTATATAGTCTATAACTAAAGACAAGAACCATGAGTAAATGAGTCTTATCAGAATGAATCATTATAGCTGTGCTTTTCATTATTTCCTAAAAGAATGACCTTATCCGCTTTCTTATCTATAATAATAAACATAAATGCTAATTAGACTGAACAAAATAAACTGATGAACAAAATAGATCTTGAGACACAAAAACAGGGAAGAGATCTGATGAATCTGAGAGAGAAGGCAAGGATGGTTGGTTGGGAAGAAATTAACCAAAGAACTTATATGCATACATGTGCAAAACCCATGGACCTAGATAATAAATAGTGTGGTGAAGGTCTGAGCCAGGGTGCTCCAGAAGGGGTCAATGAGGGAAAAACAGGGACATCTGTAATACTTTCAACAATGAAATTTTTTTTAAAAGTTTCACATCAGCCTTGGTCAGTGTAGCCCAGTGGTTAAGAGTGTCGGCTGGTGTACCCAAGGATTGTGGGTTCAATTTCTGATCACGGGCACATATCTGTGTTGCAAGTTCGACTCTTGATGATGGCCAGGGTATACAGGAGGAAACAATCCATTTTTCTCTCACATCAAAATTTCTTTCTATCTCTCTTTCTCCCTCCTTTCTACTCTCTCTCTAAAATATATATATACATACAAAATATATATACATGAAAAAATGTCCTTGGGTGAAGATTAACAACAAAAGTTCCAAATTAATAAATATAACTGAAATTAGGATTTGTGAAATCATTCTTTAAATACTCCAAAAAAAATTACATATGCAGATTTTTGAAATTTTAAATAATTAACTTACTTCTATCCCCATACAACTACAACTCTACTAACATGAAAAGCCAAAATGCTACTGAGGATCATGATATAAAACTAAGTGAAGAAAGATGGTATGTATGTTTCCATTGTTGTTAAAAAATTTGATTATAGAGAAGAAACCAAGATGGTGGCATAGATGAATACCTAAACTGCTGCCTCACACAACAATTTCAAAACTATAGCTAAAAGAACAGACATCATCCATAACCACAGGAAAGCTGGCTGATAGGAAATTCTACAACTAAAAGGAAAGAGAGGGGCTGCAAAAAGCTGAGGTATGGAGAAACGCATGTGGAAAGGACAGGCAGCGGAGTGCCTGGCTGGCTTCCTCTAGTGGGAGAGAGAAACTTCCGACTGCACTGAACCCAGTTCTGGGTGAGACTCATACGGGAGGAGTCTGGACTGTCATGAAAAAGGAGGAATGTATGGAAACTTAGGGAAGCCGTGAAGGGCAGAGGTCTGGAGGCATGCGTAAGTGTGCCCAGAGAGGACTGACTGCTGATTGTGCCACTGGCTTTCTCTCGTGGGAGGAAGACTAAACCTCCCAACTGTGCTGAAATCCAGTTCCAAATGCACTGAACTCCAATTTCGGGCGAGACCTTGGGGACCCAGACTCATTCGGGTCCTCGAAGTGCACGGAAACTCAGGGAGCCGAGAAAGGCAGAGGGCTGGAGACTCGCGCTATATAGGACATCTAGCACACAAAGCTACTCTACCAACTCAGGGAAGCAGAGAAAATGTGGAGACAAAGGAAATGATCACAAATGAAAGAAATGGAGGAAAACAAAAGACTGGATATAGAGTTCAAAACCACAGTTAAAAGGTTTTTCAAGAATTTCCTAAAAAAGATGGAAAAATGTAGCGAGACCCAAGAGGAGATGAAAAAGGACTAGAAATTAAACATACACTGACTGAAATAAAAAATATTATAGAGATCTAACAGCAAAAAATATTATACAGAGAGGAGCACAGAATCAAGTCAAAGATTTGAAATACAAAGAAGTAGAAAACACTCAACTGGAAAAGGAAAAAGAAAAAAGAATCCAAAAATATAAAGATAGTGTAAGGAGCCTCTGAGACAACTTCAAACGTACCAACATCCAAATTATGGGGGTGCCAAAAGAAGAGAGAGAGCAAGATATTGAAAACCTATTTGAAGAAACAATGACTGAAAACTTCCCCCACCTGGTGAAAGAAATAGACTTACAAGTCCAAGAAGCAAACACAACCCCAAACAAAAGGGATCCAAAGAGGACTACACCAAGACACATCATAATTAAAATGCCAAGAGCAAAAGACAAAGAGAATATTAAAAGCAGCAAGAGAAAAATAGTTCATTACCTACAAGGAAGCACCCATATGACTGTCAGCTGATTTCTCAACAGAAACGATGCAGGCCAGATGGGAGTGGCAAGAAATATTCAAAGTGATGAATAGCAAGAACCTACAACCAAGATTATTCTATCCAGCAAAGCTATCATTCAGAATTGAGGGGCAGAAAAGAGCTTCACAGATAAGAAAAAAATAAAGGAATTCATCAATACCAAACCAGTATTATATGAAATGCTGAAAGGTACTTTTTAAGAAGAGGAAGAAAAAGAAAAAGGTAAAGATAAAAATTATGAACAAATACGTATCTTTCAACAAGTGAATCTAAAAATCAAGTGAATAAAAAATCTGATGAACAGAATAAACTGGTGAATATTATAGAATCAGAGGCATAGAAAGAGAATGGACTGACAATTCTCAAGGGGAAAAGGGTTAGGGAGTACAGGGAGAGACTGAACAAAAATCAGCTATGGATGAGGACAATGGGGGGGGGAGGTGCAGGAGATAAAGGCAGAAGGAGGGATAGGAGCCGGGTAAAAGGGAGCTATGGAGGAAAAAAATAGGCACAATTGTAATAATCTGAACAATAAAGATTTATTAAATAAATAAAAAGACAGAAAAAAATAAAAGTAAAACATTTGATTATAATAGTTCTATAAGTATACATGCATGTATATGTACTTACATATACACATAAACAAACATATACACATACAAATACATAAAGAGGGTCTTAATAAACTAAGATGTTAACTGAGTTTATTAATAAAAGTAGAATTAAGTATTTTCCTTAATTTTTGCTTATTTATGTACTCTGATTTTTCTGAAATAAAAATATACTGTACTTTTAGGGGGAAATGTTACTTTATTTTAGCTGTGTTTTCTGATTATTTAGAATTCTGCATTTAGCTAATTTACATAAATATTTGTTACTGATTCTAAAAAATGTAGTTAATATAAAAATAGCCATTTCTAGAGACTTTTCTAGGCCTCAGTTTCATCAACTTAAAAATTAAGAAACTGGCCCAGCTAGTATGGCTCAGTGGTTGAGTATTGACCTATGAATCAGGAGGTCACTGTTTCATTCCCAGTCAGGGCACATGCCTGGGTTGTGGGCTTGATCCCCAGTGTGGGATGTCCAAGAGGCAGCCAATCAATGATTCTCTCTCATCATTGATGTTTCTATCTCTCCCTTCCTCTCTGATATCAATAAAAATGTTTTTTTTTTTAAATTAAGAAACTATGTACTGGAATAGTTAATATTTACCAACTGTTTTTTGTTATTTCCAAAATCAGCATTAAACTCCCTATTGAACTAATGTGTCAAGCTAGTATTTGTATTGAGCGAACACAGAAAACATAAATTGTTAGGCAGACTCTCATGTCAATATATTTCAATTAACCCACAAACATTTACATTTCTAATGTGCTACACACCAGCAGTCGCCAACCTTTTGGACTACACATAATTGGAGTAGAGTATAAAAAAACTGTTCAAACAAGTGACTATTTTTCATAAGGGTCACAATACTTGGAAGACATGATAAGTGCCAGAAGAACTGAACATTACATCAATAAATGTTCTTGTCTTTTGACTGCTTATTTCTAAAACTACAGGTCAGAAATCTGATCAATTGTTACAAATACTTCAAGAGGCTGGTCTTACCTCACAGTTCCTTCAGACACATTTGGCACTGAGAGGGTTACATCCAGTGAAATCTGACACTGGCTTCTTAAGATGGACATCATCCTTAAGGCTTCCACTTCACTCCGGGGAGCATTGACTGAGGCACAGCCTAAGTAAGTTAGCTTGCTAAAGACCACACTGTCTTCATCAGCCACTGGTGTGAAAGGACTTGACCCTTCAGAATCTGAAAGAAATGATAAGATGGTTAATTTTGTTTGAGATTTTGTTGAATATGAAAGCCAAGTAAAAATCTACAAGTTATATTTAGGTTCTAAAATTAAGTACTAATGAGATAATATCCCATTGCTCCAGAAGAAGTGCCCATTAAAGCCGGAAATCTCATACTAGAACTGTCACTAAACATCAAAATGTTCAGGTACTGCTGCATTGTTAATCCCGAGTCTAAAAGGTGACCTGAGATTCAGATCCAATTTCTGCTTCTCATTTGTTTTGACTTTGTTGTTTATATTTAGGAGAAAACAAAACAAACCCTTTAGTATTTCACCACTCTGAAAAATCCTGTCTTCGTTCTAATCTGGTCTGTTATAATTATTTCTCTCATTCATCATTTTAGCCACTTTAAATTCTCTCAATCCCCTTGCTCTCCCTTTCCCATAAAACATTTGCAGTTTCTACATCAATGAGCCTTTCTAATTGCCCTTTTCCTCCTTCAGCTTTTTTTTTTTTTTCCACTTTGGCAACTATTCCCACAGAGCTATAACACAGGCCTGGAGCAAACATCTCACCGAGCTTTACTCCTCCATTTGTCCAACACTGTACACAAACTCCTCTTTTAAACATCCGAAGTACGATTCCCTAATGTCATTTAACTATTTTTCTTTCTTTGGCATAAATGACAGAATGGCACATGTATTTACTTCCCTCATATTCCCCTAAATCTTGTATGCGAATTCTAGAGAACATAGATAATGGTTTTTGCTCACTGAATCAAACCTAGAGCAGGGTAGACACTCAAATATTAAAAACAATAACCTTCAGTAATGTAAGCAATGCAGCAATCCTAACCTCCTTGTCCAGGTTGCACTGGCAGACTCATCTCTGGTTTTTGGAGCCCTACTAATGGCACAGGGTTAATGGTGGATGAAGCTGAGAGCGGATTAGAAAGAGGCCCATCTCCTTCGCCATCCAGTTGCGACCTTTCCACAAGCTCCTTTTCCCCTGGCTGGTCGTCCATTGGAGGATCCATCAGCACATCTGCCAGCTCTTTTTGCAGCTGCTGCTCACTTCCATTCCCTATAATCTAAGGGTCACAAATACACGCAATCAGCAAAGTGAGAGAGAGGCCAGGCCTGATTCAAATGGGGCTGCATCTAGAGAAAAATCAGTTTTTCTTTTGATATGAAGGTATTTCCTGAAACGTTTTTTTAAAAATAGAATAAATCAAGATCTGCAATAGGCTGCCCTCTTAATTCATAATTTTTTCATGAAAAGGTTTAAGGACTTTGAGACTAATACCCAGAAATACATGTGGATAGTCTATTAATGTTATTAAAAATTTCTACAATGTCCTAAGCTAACAAAGAAAAGATTTCTAATTTTACTGTCTGGTGGAAAACAATGCTGTTAAAAGGAATATCCTTAGCAGCTCCTCTCTTTGTTAAAAAGAAAAAATGTTTGCTTCCAGAAGTTATCAATAGACACATAACTTACTAGGTAATAAAATTTCCCACGTATTTTACCACTCCTGCTATAAGTACATCTCTTATATTTCTGAGGAAGACTTCTCTGATATGAACAAGTTCTTAAAGTTATCAGACACTTGAATAACGCTGGAGAGATGCATGTATAGAATGTTCCTGAGGAACAGAAGCAATCCATTTCAATAATGTCAAATATTTTTCTAGAGTCATGATGGTTTATTATTAGTTGCTCAACAAGGAAGCAAACAAGAACAAAATCAAGTGGAGCTTGCCCAATGCTAAAGAAAACCATAGTGGCAAAACCCAGTATGGTCATTAAAGGCTTATTCAAGAAAAAAATTTAAAGAATTAATTTAGGAAAAGGAAGTCATGATGAAAACAGAGCGGCTGATTTAGAGGCTTTCTGAAGACTACACCCTAACAAAATGTTAAAAGAGGTGGGACTATGAGACTGCTAGAGAATGAGGTCTTCCCAGTAGAGTCAACAAAAAAGTTGGGAAGCAAAATTCTAGTTTACAGAGGTACCTCTGGTCCATCAAAGAACCCAACTCAAACATCTTTTATAACTTATAAACTTCAAGTCCCTTTGGCTGTAAATTATGATTGAGAAACAGTCTCAAGTCCTTTTTGCTAACATTTTCCCAAGGAACTTCTAATATATCAGCCACTCCTGCCTTGGAAATAAGAGGAGTGGCTGATATTCAGACAGATGTTCAGCCTCTTAGCTTCAATTACACACAAGTCTGTTTCTGTGAACTTCATTTTATGTTTACAATTACTGCTAATGGAACTACAAGTGTTCAGTCAAGTAATTTTAACTCTTGCTTATGTCTAATCCTATTCCTTCACAATTGCAATCAAAATTCTTTTTTTCAGAAATTGTGTTTTCAAAAGCACCTAGAAAACAAACTAGAAATTAGTTTCAATTAACCTCTTATACTTTCAGAAACACCGAATCACCAGAAGTAAGCGAAAGATAACCAAATTGAATCCACACTGTTTTCTAAGGGAAGGAGAACATCGAGGACAGTTAAGCCCTAGAGAGGCTGCTCAGTTGGTTAGAGCATCATCTCAATATGCCAAGGTTGTGGGTGTGATCCCCAACCAGGCATATACAAGAATCAACCAATGAATGCATAAATAATTGGAACAACAAATCAATATTACTCTCACCTTTCTCTCTCTAAAATCAATAATAATTTTTAAAAAAGAACAGACCAGAGCTTCCTGAAAACAGATGGAAAAAAATATTAGATTCCATGTTTAGCAATTAGTAATTATAACTGAGAAGGCAATCATTAAAAGAACAAATTAAATTAGAGAGAAGCCATTTACATGTGATGAAGTATTGTGTTCTTTTCAATATAAAATATACTATAAGTGAAACTCAAGTTTTCTATTGCATTGGGTGCCTGCAATTGTAATATATTCACCAATCATGAAAATATACCTAACCCTGAAAGAAAATATTTATATGTTTATCTTTTGGTTTATACATGTGTATTTCGCCTTCTTCCCTCCTTTATAAAGTCTATAAACATTAAGAACTGCCTTCTATTTCCTTAACTCATCTTTAAAGACTAAGAAAAAGTAATGTCCACACAAAAAATTATTTTTAAAAGCTGCTTAAAAATAGCAACCTAACATATGCCTTAGTAATTAGGTCCAATACAGTACTCAACAACTATCATATTACATCATTTGTCAACCTTTAACCCAATTTCAAAATTACCATCTGTAAAATTATAATATATATAGTTAAATCAATTAAGGTGTTTTTTTAAAGATAGTCCATTCATCTTTCCTAGGCATACAGGGAAATAGCTTTTCAAGGTGTCAAACGCTGGACTGCATCTGTCACCTGGAGAACTTATTAAAACACAAACTGTTGGGCCCTTAACAGAATTCCAAGTCAGTTAAGTCTGGGGTGAGCTCGATAATTTGCATGTTAAAAGTTCCCAGGAGATAGTGATGCTGCTGGTCTGGGGACCACACTCTAACCACAACCTTAGATTAATGGTTCTTTAACCATCTATATATATAAAAAGCCAGTGACCCAGAACACCAGAACAACCAGAATGACTGGTCGCCATGACACTCACTGCGCTCACTGCGGCTGGCCAACCGGCCAGATCTAGGGCAGGGCTAGCTGGCCAACCACCTGCAGCCCCTCCCCCCAGCCAGCTCCACCCCTGATCAGCATCCACTGCAGGGATGGCTGACCTCCCACAACCTCTCTACCCACCCCCCACACCCCCGCCTGGCCTGAGAGTCCTCATTGGGGCAGACCCACTGGACCCCACCTGTGCACAAATTTGTGCACCAGGCCTTTAGTGACTACATAACACTATTACCAACAGTACCAGGGACCATGTTAAATTCAAATACCTGCTCCTCACTCTGTCCCCTCACCTCCCACTCTGACAACTCAATCATCTCAGAAGCAGAGCCTGGGCATATGCATGTTTAAGAACTTCCACAGGTGTTTTCAAAATAGATAGCAGTTTAGATTAAACCAGCAGGCTTATAGTTTCTTGCTGCCTGGTATAGATGAACAACACCTTAAACAAACCAGCAACTGCTTATCTCTAAACTTTTTGCTATAACAGAAAATAAACTCACAATTAATAGGGCCTTCTGTTCCTTGCTGTCAAAAGCATTCCTAACAGATACCACAATCATCTCTAAATAAATATAATTGCAGTCAATCAAGATGCTATGATATTAATGAAAGGGCAGACATATAGATCAATGTAACAAAACAGAATCTAGAAATAGAGCCACACATATATGGCCAATTGGTTTCAGCAAAGTTGGCAAGGTAATTCAAGGGAGAAACGTAATAAAATAAAACAAGTGGTGCTAGAACAATTAATATGGCACCCATACACATGCAAAAACATGAATCTCAACCAATACTTCGTATCATATACAAAAATTAATACAAAATGGGTCACAGATTTAATCATAAATTTTAAAACTATAAAACTTATAAGAAAAATAGAAGAAAATCTTTGCAAACTTGGGACACAATTTCTTAGGACACAAAAAGTATGCATAAAAGAAAAAAATTGATAAAATGGGCTTATCAAAACTGTAAATGTCTGCTCAAAAGTTACTGTTAGAGAATAAAAAGAAGCCACAGACTTGGAGAAAATACTTGCAAACTATATATGCTACAAAGAATTTATATCCAGAGTCTATAGAAAATTCTCATAAGTCAATAAAAAAACAAGCAACCCAATTGAAAAAAAAATAAACATTTTACCAAAGAAACACGAATGACAAATATAAAAGAAACTCAGGCCGAAACCGGTTTGGCTCAGTGGATAGAGCATCGGTCTGCGGACTGAAAGGTCCCAGGTTCGATTCCGGTTGCGGGCACATCCCCAGTGGGGGGCGTGCAGGAGGCGGCTGATCGATGTCTCTCTCTCATCAATGTTTTTAACTCTCTCTCCCTTTCTCTCTGTAAAAAAATCAATAAAATATATTTTTAAAAAAAGAAAAAAAAAAGAAAAGAAACTCAGTATTGCTTTGACCGGTTTGGCTAGAGTGTCGGCCTGCAGACTGAAGGTCCCAGGTTCAATTCTGATCAAGGGCATGTACCTTGGTTTCAGGCACATCCCCAATAGGGGAATGCAGGAGGCAGCTGATAGATATTTCTGTTTCATTGATGTTTCTGATTCTCTATCCCTCTCCCTTCCTTTCTGTAAAATCAATAAAAAAATATTTTTAAAAAAAGAAACTCAGTATTAGTAGCCATTTGGAAAATCAAAACCAGAATAGTATGCCTCTCTACACCTATAAGAATGGCTAAAATTAAAAATAAAACAATCCTGACAATACCAAGGGCTGGCAAGGATTGGAGCAACTAAAAACTCTCATGTACTGCTGGTGGGAAGGCAAAATGGTACAATCACTTTAGCTGTTTTATTTTTTGTAAAATTTTATAAAGTAAATATATATTTACTATATGACTCCCTCCTAGGTATTTACTGAAGAAAACTAATAACATAAGTCTACACAAAGACCTATATGCAAATGTTTATAGCAGCACTAATCATAATCACACAAAAAATGAATAAAAAGTAGTATTTATCAACTGGTGAATGGATAAATGCCTATGGCCTCTATATAATAGAATACATCTCAGCAATAAAAAGTAATAAATTACTAATACACACAGAAACAAGGATGATTCTCAAAGGCATTATTCTAAGTAAAATAAGGCAGACACATTATTCTAAGTAAATAAGGTATTTACTGTATGATTTCATTTATATGGCATTCTGGAAAAGGCAAAACTATAGGGACAGAAATCAGACCATTGGTTGCCAAGGGCTATGAAGGAGGGAAGAGGATTGACTAAAAAGAGGTATAAAGGGACTTTTTGGAATGATGAAAATATTCTGCATTTTGATTGTGACTGTGGTGGTGACAAAAAAGTTAACATTCATTCAAGGTCACATAATTATACATCTAAAAGGGTTGAATTTTACTGTATATAAATTTCACCTTAAACTTGACTTAAAACAGAAAGAATATATTGAGGTGGGGGGCAGAGGCAGGATGGGAGAGGTCAATGGGGAAAAAGGGGACATATGTAAAACTTTCAACAATAAAGATTAAAAAAAAAGAAGAATATATTGATCGCGCTCTCCCTCCCAGGAGCAAATCCATATACCCATGCCTTTTCTTCCTCCCCACTCCCCCAGGCATCGCTTAAACTCTTAAGGGACCCCACAAGTCTTGTAACAGGGTAACAATGGGTAGTCACAGCTCATCCAAGGCTAACCCTCTGAACCTGTCTCCAAAGCTCCCTTTTCTCCGACTTCTCAGTGAGCCAAAGCAGCCAGACCTAGTCTCTCTCCTGTTGCTTTTTCTATCCTAGGCCCTTCCTTGTTTTACTGTCCTCAGCTTTAATAAACATACTCTCAAAATGAAAATATATAAAAAAAGAACTGAAGAATATATTGATAGTGTGGGAGGCTATGCATATGTAGAGGCAGGCATTATATGGCAAATCTCTGTACCTTCCTCTCAATTTTACCATAAATCTAAAACAGCTCTACAAAATAGGAATAAAATAGAAGGGGAAAAAAAAAGAGTAGTTGCTACTAGCAATGCAATTAGAGAATATAACTGTTCCTTTTCTTTATCTGCTGCTCAACAGGTGTTTCTTCCAGGATTCTGTTTTTGGTAATAACGTCTCCTATGCTATCTCACCTTCCCACAATATATAAATAATCACTAATCTATTCCTACAACCCCTTCCTCAACTATCTACTAGACAGACATCTTCAGCTAAATACTCCAAACTTATTGCATAAAACTTAACTCACTGGCCCTACCCAGTTTGACTCATAGGATAGAGTGTTGGCCTGCAGACTGAAGGGTCCTGGTTTCAGTTCTGGTCAAGAGTATGTACCTTGATTGCGGGCTCAACCCTCAGTAGGGGGTGTGCAGAAGGCAGCTGATCGATGTGTCTCTCTCATCAATGTTTCTAACTCTCTATCCCTCTCCCTTCTTCTCCGTAAAAATCAATAAAATACATATTTAAAAAAAAACACACAACATAACTCACTGTCTGATTGTCCTCCTGTATCAATTTTTTAAACAGATCAATGAATTGCACTACTATCTACTCAGTGGCCAAAGGAAGGATCATGATCATCCTTGCCTCCCATCAGTCCCACACTATTCACATCCTACTGATCCTTGCTCGGTTGTGCGTGTTTTCCTTCTCTGCACAGCTCACACTACATGACAGCATCTTTCATTTTCCACAAGCATACTGCAAAGGTGGTAGTTTCCAAGCCTTCTCTCTCTGTGACCTATCTTTCCTAGTGCCATTCAAGTTATAATTGCAAATTTAAGTTCTGATCTAGCATTGCCTTATTTTTTAAACTCATAATGTAAAGCTCAAATTCCTATCTACTAGTATATTCTACGAGTTTTTCACAATCTACCTTCCCATCTCTTATCAGTCAT
Organism: Lasiurus cinereus; assembly: GCA_011751065.1. Lineage (NCBI taxonomy): Eukaryota > Metazoa > Chordata > Mammalia > Chiroptera > Vespertilionidae > Lasiurus > Lasiurus cinereus. Next base: position 7,011,066 of record JAAGEH010000124.1, on the reverse strand, counting down.
ATCAAACTACTCAACTTCCCCAGGACACCTCATAAACTTTCAAGCATCTAGACTTTGCAGACGCTTTGCTTTCCTGAAAAGCCACCCTCTTCTTCTTTGTTTTCTTTAAGACAAAGCTTAAATTGTGTTACCTCCTCTGAGTTTAACTGCTCCCTCCTCAAGGAGGGCTACCATAATATTAACATATATATTTACTAGAGGCCCAGTGCACGAAATGGCTGGGGCTGCTGGTTCAGACCTTCCTTCATTCTGCACTGCCCCCTGGTGGTAAGCGCACATCATGGCAAGCAATTGAACTCGCAGTTGGCTGTCAAACTCCCAAGGGGACACTTAGCATATTAGGCATATATATATGATTCTAACATTGCTACTTGTTTTACAGAATATTTGTTTAGTGGGTTTCTTTAACCAGACTAATCATTATTAGATAGCAGAGACTGTTTCTTATCTTTATATTCCCAAAGATAAGCAACTAGTGCACAATACACCTGCAATACATGCTTACTGAATTTTATACATGAAAACAATAGAAGCCAAAATAGCATCATTTTATCCAATTTGGATATGATTTTGGTTTATAGAAAATAAAATCTAATCTGAATGATTTATTTTAGCTTTGTTTTAAAAACAAAAATACCATCATTTCCTATTATTCTGAGAGTATCATTAAGGTTTAACATTTACAATAAAAAATACAGGACCAGCCCTAGCCGGTTTGGCTCAGTGGACAGAGTGTTGGCCTGCAGACCAAAGGGCCCGGGGTTTGATTCCGGTCAAAGGCACATAACTTGGTTGTAGGATCCTCAAGGCCTTGGCCCTGGTCAGGACTCGTGCAAGAAGCAAGCAATCAATACGTTTCTCTCACATCAATGTTTCTCTGTCTTTCCCTCTCGTCCACTTTCCCTAAAAGTCAATACGTAGAGCTAAAACTGGTTTGGCTCAGTGGATAGAGTGTCGGCCTGCAGACTGAAGGGTCCCATGTTCGATTCCGGTCGAGGGCATGTACCTTGGTTGTGGGCACATCCCCAGTAGTGGGGGGTGCAGGAGGCAGCTGATTGACGTCTCTTTCTCATCAATGTTTGTGACTCTCTATCCCTCTCCCTTTCTCTCTGTAAAAAATAAATTTAAAAAATTTTTTTAAATCAATGGAAAAATATCCTCAGGTAAGGATAAATCAAAATGTATATATGTGTATTACATATTACATCTAATATATATATGTAGCATATACATAACATACATGACCAAATAGCATGCTGCAATTCACAAACAACAAACTTTTAAGTCCAAAAGTCTCCTAATTTATTTAGTACAATATAAAAACAAAAAAGCAAACATGTACAAATACAAATAAAGTAATATTTAATTTGTGTTCCTCTTCATGCTATATACATGAAGAGGAAGGGAGAGTTCTTTAGGAAACAGTCTTGAATAAAGAAAAACAAATATAAAGTAGCCAATTTAGTAAGTACTGTAAACACAGACATAAATATTTACAAGGACAGAGACTGCATGGTGAATGATTTATGCAAAATTGTTTATAAAACAGGTGGTAGAAAAAATATTGGAAACAAGAGCTAACTTGTGGCACAACTCCAGGAGGCACCATTCACATCATGGACTATGAGACCAGCACCCTTTGGGGTTATACAGAGTATAACCTGCGTATCTATCCTTAGTAGCCCTACTTGGGCTCCACAGTAACACAGATCTGCATTTGGGACATGGCTCTGACACTTAACTCTGAACAGAGTAACTCCGGGAGCCACAACTGTCTCATCTCAAATGATGACATTCATGTCTATCTCACAGGATTGTCATGAGGGCTCAATGATACAATAATATGACCAATGGGAAGTTATTTGTTTCAGGCACTGTGTTTTTTACAGGGGTTATCTCATTTCTTCACAATACCTGTCATCAATAGGCATCCAATCATCCTATCCCATTTTCAGCCATTTCTAAGTAAACTCTGATCTATCTATTGGAGTTAAGGTTTAGAAAAGCAAGTAACTTTTTAAAAAGGTAGTTATTCCACTTTCCATGATCCAGAGAAAACTAAAAACACATCTACTATTCGTGTACAAAAGAAGCATTACTGGAAGAACACCAGTCCTTTCTAATATATCACATAAAGGTAACTTATGATAGAACTGGTCACTGAGAAAACCACTGCACTTACGGACCAAAGGCAATACTTAGCAGCTGTATAGCCTATTTCTCTTCACTGCAACAATACCAACAAGGCCTCTCTCCACGTGCCAGTTCACAAAGCTACTTTGCTTTAGGCAGTTTGGGACTGGCTGTCAGTGGAGACTGTATGTCCTCAAAGAAGCATGCATGCTCAGGAAATGAAGTGTGTGCTTCAGAAACCCATACATGATCAAAAAATTACAAATTCCTGATCTACACTTCCAACTACTTGTGTCATGTTGCAAGAAAGTATAAATCAGAATGGTTCAAACTGAGTAATTTTGCTCAGCTTCAGTATAAAAGCTACATCATTTCAAAACAAGTATATAAATTACAGTTTTATGAGAAAGCAAGGCACAAAATAACTAGAAATCCAATTTGGGTACTGGAAGAAATAGTTACTTATGTGAGGATCTACCTCACATACTCCTTCTGGGACCTCCAATAAAACCTTAAATCTCATTCTACCCCATTTATAAGTTATAGCTGTTTTGATTATTCACTTCTTTATCTTAACTGCATGAAGGAAGGACCAGAGAAAATATCTAAAATTACCATTAGGAATTATTAACAATTTAAAGAAAAAAAGGGCCCTGGCCTGTTTGGCTTAGTGGAGGGAGCGTCAACCCAAGGACTGATTCTTTTCCAGTCAAAGGCATGTATCTTGGTTGAGGCTATCCCCCAGCCCTGGGTAGGCGTGGAAGGCAACCAATCAATGTGTCTCTCTCACATTGATGTTTCTCTCAGTCTCTCCCTCTCCCTACCATTCTCTTAAGAATGGAAAAATGTCCTCAAGTGAGGATTAACAACAACAATAAAATAGATAGATAGATAGATAGATAGATAGATAGATAGATAGGGCCCAGGTTGGAGTGGCTCAGTTGGAATATCATGGTGGATTTAATTCCCAGTCAGGGCACATACCCAGGCTGCAGGTTCCATCTCTGGTTGGGGGTACATGCAGGAGGCAACTGATTGACTCTCACACTAATGTTCTTGCGCTCTCTTTCTCTCTCTCTGTTTTCCTTTCTCTCCCTCCCTCTCTCAGATCAATTTTAAAAAGTAAAGTGAAAAGAAAAGGGGGAACAAAACATCTTGTGAATTCATCCTAGAAAATGAACTGAAGAAAACACCTAAAAAATGTACGGTCATTTTTGCTAAATAATGAAACTATCACTGGGTTTTACTTTTCTAATTGTCTGAATTTTCTGTATTAAGCGTACATTCTGTATATATTAGAGAAAACAAATGGCAAAAAGGCTATTTGCACCTTGGGAGAAAAAGAAAAGCAAGTACAAACAATTCTACTATATGTGGTGGTCCTGACTCCGGGCCCTTTCAAACCTTTGATCTTTCCACATGTCAACAGACTCACTTCTTTGGGAAATTATCAATCACTAACGGCCTGATACATAAAATTTGTGCAAGAGTAGGCCTTTCTTCCCCCAGATGCTGACACTAGCTTCCCTCTGGCACCCGGGACCTGGGATTTGGGACCCAGGCTTCCAGCAGGCACCCAGGACCCGGCCTTCCCTCGCAGCCCCGGCTTTGTCCAGAATGTCCAGAATGTCGTCTGGAAGGAGGTCTGGTCTAATTAGCATATTATGCTTTTATTATTATAGAAGAGTCTTTAAGGCTTTGCTGAACTACTGCCTATTCTAAGAAACCTTTCTTTAGGCAACAATATGTTCCCATGTTATTCCTATGATATTTATGTTTATCCTGACACATTTAGTTATGTGTCCTCCCCACCACCACCCTGATCTTCTTAATTCAACTGTGCGTTCACGGTTCAGTAACTTTGCTTGCTGAATAAAAGCTCAGCATTACAGAGGATAAGACCACCTAATTCTTAGTTTCTGATACTGTTTTATATCAGAAACTAAAACAGTATCAGAAACTAAGTCAGAAGATTAGTTTCTGATACTGTTTTATATCAGAAACTAAAACAGTATCAGAAACTAAGTCAGAAGATTCGTTTAGGCCAGTGGTCGGCAAACTCATTAGTCAACATAGCCAAATTTCAACAGTACAACGATTGAAATTTCTTTTAAGAGCCAAAGTTTTTAAAATACATCTTTTTATTGATTTTTTACAGAGAGGAAGGGAGAGGGATAGAGAATTAGAAACACCGATGAGAGAGAGACATCGATCAACCGCCCTCTGCACGCCCCCTACTGGGGATGTGCCCACAACCAAGATACATGCCCCTGACCGGAATCGAACCTGGGACCCTTCAATCCACAGGCCGACACTCTATCCACTGAGCCAAACTGGCCTCAGCGAGAGCCCAAGTTTTTAAACTTAAACTTCTTCTAACGCCACTTCTTCAAAATAGACTCGCCCAGGCCACGGTATTTTGTGGAAGAGCCACACTCAAGAGGCCAAAGAGGAGCATGTGGCTTGTGAACCGCAGTTTGCCGATCATGGGTTTAGGCAATAAATGAAAAGTAATTTTTGTTAGCTATTTTAATAAAACTTGGCAATTTTTTTTCCAACTAAAATAATGTTAACTGGATTTGTCAAAAAGAAAAGTATGAAGATTAAAATGTCTTAAAAATTCTCTAGCTGAACTTTCCACCTAAGAAGTACTAGCTAATCAATGTAACTCAACCAACATTTTAAGAATATCTTTGGCTAAGAACTAATTAAGGTGTATGATTCCTACACCAAAGGAGTCAAGCAGTGAAAACACAGCATGTTCTAAATTTTTATGGAAAGTTCTCAGATTCTAATGTGAGTTGTCAAAATATTTCAATAAAAATAGCTGTTTTTTAAACTATACCATCATATAAAGCTTTTTCTTTTTTTTATTGTGTTACATGTATACATATCTCCCCATTGCCCCCCCTGCTCCTAGGCATACCCCAACCCCCCCGGGGGGATGGGCAGTGGGTAGGCGTATATGCATAGATACAAGTCCTTTGATCTCTTATCTACCCACCTCTCCTTAATCTTCCTGCTATAATATCACAGTTTGATGCTTTACTGCCTCTGTATTAAAGCTTTTTATAAAAAGGCGTAAGTAAAGCATTTTCCTCTCCAAGAAGTCTTTCTTGACTCTCCATCCAAGCTGAGGTAGGTTTCCATCCCCTCTACTCGATAGCACCTTTTGTGAACCTCTATCATAGCATTTATCTAACTATATTGATGTTAAAAATTAAATATGGCCACAAAATCTCTACAGCTCCTTCATCACAAGGTATAAACTATTTCCCTAAATCCATGAATCTGGATTATCTTAGTGACTTGTTTTGGCCAAAAGAATATGCTGGATGGGACACCATGTAATTTCTAAACATTAGCCTTTAAACTGGCCTTACAGCTTCCACCTTTGCCCTAAGACCATCATGCTGTGAAGAAGTCTAAAATGAAAGATGACATGGAAAGAATCCCAGTCACTCCAGTGAAGCTCAGTCCCCAGCCAACACGAAAGTTGAATAAAGTTGTGTGAGTTTAAGGAAAAGCAGCAAAACTGCCCAGTCAATCCACAAAATCATGAGAAACAATAAGTTGTTTAAACCACTGAGTTCTGAGGTAGTTTGTTATAAGCAAAGCTTAGGAGAAACAACTGTTAACAAGATTTTTAACAACTGTCATCTACCCTAAGTTATCAGGAACCAGGTTCAATTCATCTCTATTCAGCTTTTTTAGAGCTTTTTCTTTGGCTGTGATATTCTGCAGTTTCACATTCTTCTTGAGACCTACTTGCCTTTTTTTAAAGCTGAGAATTTCTTTTATCATTTCTGGAAAATATTCAGCTATTATCTCAAGTATTCCCTTCTCCACCATTCTAAAGGAAAATTTAAGTGTGTGTGTGCACGCATGCACGCGCGCCTAAGCAACCAGATGACTAAGCAACCAGATCCTCAACCCAGAAACACAGATTCATGCACCAATGGGATCTCTCGGCGTGGCCTGCGGGGATCGAGCCAAAACCGAAAGTCTGACATCCCCAAGGGGTCCTGGAGTGCAAGAGGGCACTCTGCAAAGTTGCTATGGCTCGGCAGCTCCTGTGCGGGAGAGGCTCGCACTGCCACAGCCGCGCTTGCCCCCATGAGCCCGGTATCTGGCGCCCACCGGTCAGTTAAGCAGTGCTCCTGCTGTGGGAGTACACTGACCACCAGGGGGCAGCTCCGGCCTTGAGTGTCTGCCTTCACATGGTCAGTGCACATCATAGCAACCAGTCCAACAGTCGCTTAGGCTTTTATATATATAGATATGTTGATCCTTCTCATCCAAGTCTCTATGTCTTTTAACTGACCTTTCATACTTTATAATCTCTCAGTACTACCTTCTGGGTAATTTCCTAAGATTTCCTTAACAAAAACTTGATTCTCTCTTCAGCCAGGTCTATTCTGCTAATTAATGCTGAATCTTTAATTTCACTGCCTTTATGTTTCATTTGCAGAAGTTCTATTTTTAATTTGCCCGATCTTTTAAATTTTTTGATAATTTTGTTCTTTTCTAATGCTTATAAATTTTTCTTTAAAACTTAAATCATTTAAATAATATCTTATCTTAAGGTTAATGCAAGTGCCTGAATTTTAGTGAGTTTGATCTTGCTCAGATTTGTTGTCTCTTGCTTATGATAAACTGTCCTTTGTATATGTTAGTAAATTTTGAAATGTGTACTATTTTTTATCAGGGTTATCCATGAGACTACCATGCAGCCCGGGTGGCAAGTATGTCTCTCCAGAGCAGTTCTACAATTAATTCTATCACATGCCCCAGGAGTATTACCAACCCAAGACCATGCACATAATGTAAATTCACATCCCTGACATATATGAAGGCAAGCCTACGGGCACAAAAATCTCAAGATTCTCCTCCAAACCAGCATTCAAGCTAAGATATATAAAATTCCTTATTTTCTTCCCGTGACTGTAGGAAAATTTTTTTCAAATCTATCCTTTCAGTTATGAATAGCATTTAAGGGTGCTTTATAATGAAATCTCAGTTCCAACTATTCTCTCTGTAAACCCAAGGCATTCTCTTTCCCAATTTAGCTATTAAAACCAAAGTCCACTGGTTGTAAAGAACAGTGCAGCCCCATATCATTTCATATGTATTGTTGTAACTTTCAGTTCCCTCTTGGCTTTTGATCCGTAGGGATTTTCTTTATTGTCTTATAAATATAGCTATTATTAAAAGGGTCTCTGCTGTATTTCATCCAGCTTTCCTAAGTATTTTGTGCTGGCATTATGAGGTTTTCTACGTCATCCTATTTTCAAAATGGGAGTTCTTATCCTCAATGCCTAAAACACTTGGTAGCCTAGTAGATATCACCTGAAAATTCAACAAACCTCTCAATTAGGACTTTTGAGATGGAAGAGTGATACACCTATTAAATGTATTTTCTAAATTCAATGCAATTTTAAAATATACTAGTGGCTGAGAAAAAGTTTCAAAAAGAGTGAGCATAACTGGGCAACAAACTTGCGATAATGTTGCCGAAACCGGTTTGGCTCAGTGGATAGAGCATTAGTCTGTGGACTGAAGGGTCCCAGGTTCGATTCCAGTTAAAGGCATGTACCTTGGGTGCGGGCACATTCCCAATGGGGGGTGTGCAAGAGGCAGCTGATCGATGTTTGTAACTCTCTATTCCTCTCCTTTCTTCTCTGTAAAAAATTAAAAAAATATATTTAAAAAAATTGCAGTAATCCTGTTATATTTTCCTCTAATACCAGAACTCATAGTTATCTAACAATTTTATTAATATTTCACTTACCAGGTCTTCACACACAAATAATGGTATATACTGTATAGATGTACTGTAATTCTTGGAAATAAAAAACTATTAAATTTGGAGAACATGTTGCTCAATTTAGCTAAGTCTCTCTTGACACTGAGGTGTGCCACCTTGGGTTAGGGGTGACACAGGTAAAGTGAAAACAGTCCTTTGAGAGTCCAATCTAGGATGTTTTTTGCTCCAACACTATGCTGGAATTTCTCTGCTGAACTCCCAGACTTCCACAAAAGTACTCTCATCTGTAAGTGATTATCAAAATCAGTGTTCTTTGAGAACAAAATGGTAGAAAACTCCTGTACTGATATTTTGATGGCGTCATCTCCTGTTAACTCTTTCTTTTGCCAGTTGAAATTTACTGTTGGGCCTCTGTAGTGGATTTTTCATTTTAGTTTTTGCTTTCCCATTCAGAATTGCAGTTAGGTTCTTTTTGTTGTTGTTGTAATCTCCATCTCCTTAATGATATTCTCTAATTTAATATTGTCACCGAACTTTCCTTTATTTCTTTAAGAATGATTTATTTCAATTCATTGATGTTAATGGCTACTTTGAAGAGTTGCATATTAATTCAAACATGTCATGCTTACAAGCAGTATATGCTGCCTTTTTTATAATGTATGATTGTATTTTGTTTCTTTACATTTCTCACAATTTGTTTGTTGGAAACTAGATATTTTAGGTATTATATTGTATCATTTCTCAGTATTGGTCTCCCCACTCTTGCTTGCTTGTTAGTTTAATAACTAGCAAATTTAATAGCTTCTTTCAGTAAATTCTATTCCCTTAATTCCCATAATGTTAAGCCTCTGATGTTGCTCCTTTGGGTATCAGATAAGGATTTGCCTATAGTCATCCCGGGATAAAAGTGGTTTTAGCAATATGCTCTGTTTCCTTCTCTGACCACTCTAGTAATTGTGGCTGATTGCTCTATAGTTTTCAACAAATATAAATTGTTCCACAGAATATACCAAATTGAGGTTATTTTGAAGGGAGAGCTCCAGAAGTCAGTGTTTGAGTTTTGTTCTGATCCAAGGTGGTCTCTGCCTAGCAATCCTACAATTAAACCAGAATGTCCAATCAATCTACAAATCTCTTCCCAATTACCTTTCACTACAACCTCCACTGTTTTTGAGCGTACCCTCAGGCTTTAACTAATCCACACTTTGTAGAAAATAAAATCAGTTCCTTGGGAAAGAGATTAGGAACTGTTTTATGGCCCCCTTCTTCCTATAGGCAAAACTTCTCAGCTATAGCTATAAGGTTGCAAAGTACAGACAATGGCATGCTTCTCTCTGAGTGATACCTCACCTTCAGAAGCTGAGCACTTGGTGGGTATGGGAGGTGGTATAATAGTGTCAGGTCCTTTTGGCTTGACTCTAGTGGTGGGGACCACTACTTTACATGCAAGGGCAATCCGGCTCCTGGTATGCTCAGCAGCACTCCGCCCAATGTACAGCCTCCATGCAGAGAGTAAGGGCTGGGGGAGGGGGGGGGGGAAGGAGCCCCCACCACTGAGTCACACTTGGCCAGCAAAAAAAAAAAAAAAAAGGCTGGAGGCAGGGTGAGAAACGCTATTGTCTATAAGAGAGCCCTCTGACCTGTGAGCTGGGGGTGGGGGTGGGGGGAATAGGGTGGGGAGGGAACCCTGTTTTCTTGACTGCACCAATCTGGAATGGACTTATTACCATGATGTTTGGCTGGGTTAGAGGAGGGGGAAAAAAACAGGTCTTGGTTCAAATACTATAGAATTGTTACCAAATTTTAGTCAATTTCCTTGAATAAATGTTTCTTCATTTGCTGTATGTCCTTTAGAACATTTCCACAGACTTTCAATGGTTGTTTTTTAATAACTATTACCACTGAGCTTCCATGCTGTTATGCTGGAGGTCTCCCAGCCAGTGGGCCTTTTAAAAATGTAAACTAGATCATGCTCCACTCTCCAAAAGTTCTTTTCACATCTGTAACGAAGTCCAAATTCCTAGTAATCTCTAAAGAGTTCTATTTAATCCAGCCCCTACCTGTCATTGGATCTCGTCTTCTACCACCTTTTATTTACCTTATTCACTCTGTTCTACCTCTAATAAGGGGGATCCTCTTCTGGGTCTTTCTGTTTTCTGTTCCCTTTGGGAAGCTCTGTTCCCAGATTTCTCCTTGATCTTCTTCCTTGTTTCATTCAGGTCTCTGCTCACATATCATTTCAAGACATTCTCTAAAACAATACCTGCCCCTCCAATCATTATCCACATATCCCACTTTGATTTTCTTCACAGCACTTAAATTTACTTATATTTGCTTTGAGTCTGTTTCCCCAAAGAAGGACACAGGGCTTTATCTATCTTACTCACCACCATATCTCAAGTATTTAGAACCAGAGGACCAGTGCACAAAATTAGTGCATGGACATGGTCCCTAGGCCTAGCGGGCGATCGATGCACAGTTGTCTGGCATGGAAGGAAGGGCAGGTCCCAGCTGACCTCTGGGCCCTGGGCAGCATCTGGGCCCCACGTGCCTCCTCCACCCCCCACCACTAGTCACCGTCTGCAGGGCAATCGGGCCCCACTTACACCCACCTTGACCTGGCGCCACCCACTCACCCACTCCACCACAGTTCCACTCTGGTCAGGGCCCATCGGGGCCGGCAGGGCCTCCACTGCTGCCCAAGGCCAGCACCATATCGCCAATGCCCCCTATGTTCTGCACTGCCCCCTGGTGGTCAGCACACATCATAGCAAGCAGTCAAACTCCCAGTCGAGGGGACAATTTACACATTAGGCTTTTATTATATAGGAAGATAGTACTTGGCACACATTTGATAATAAGACTTGCTAAATGAAGATGTAAACAGGAATAGAAATGTTTCCAAAGCTACTTAGATTTTAAATGATGCTAATAGGTAAACTTTTTATTTATACCCATAAAGAGCAAAACAATAACAGAATATGGAAAAAGAAGTAATAGTTGTTTTTCTGAGAAAATATAAACAAGCAGAAGTGACCAAAAGCCAGCAATTTAAAGGTCCATTTCAATAATCCTAAAATTATTTTTTTATAAATAGCACTGCTGACCTGCCACCACCCTTACACTACATACATCAAAACAATCACCTCTAATTCATGAGAAAGTGAAAACAAAACTAAAATTACAAATGTTTACACTATGACCACTAATTTTGACAGTTAGGGATAATAGGAGTTTAGAAGTAAACAAATTAAAAATTCTTAATCAAATATAAATGTATCACTATCACTAATTGTAAATAAAACTTATCAGCATTAAAAAAAAAAAAGATATTATTTCCATGTTCTCATTTGCACTCCATATACCTTCTCATTAAGGCCAAGTTTTGCAACAGGCTTATAAAGGCTAAACAAAAGAAACTTAGGTTATGGACTTTTACCTTGAGTCCTGTTTTCTCGTCATCACTCCCATTATTTGTAGATGGTGTCTCATCTCCTTGCCTGGAAACCAAGACAAAATCTTCACTATTAAGAGTGGATACTGAGTCTGAGGACACACTGATTTTTCCAACAGAAGCCTTGTCATCCATGACTCAAGAATGAAGCTCAACTCATGAATGATTAAATATTTTTTAAATGCCTGAAAAACAAAAACCATAAAGATACTCATATAGAATGTCTACCAGATATTTATTTATGCTCTAATCTTACAAAATACAAACGAAAAAAAAAAAAACTTTTTAAAAAACACTTACAAAATATTTTCCCAAGACTTTCACCACTTAGAGTTTAGGTTTTCTAAGCTAGATAATAAGGGAATTTGATGCTATTCAGAGCCAAGATATTCCAGATTTCAAATAAATAAAACATATTCCCTCGAGAACAACTCTACCTACAGTAATTTATTTGACACATGTTGCAACTCTATTCTTGGTTGGCCTTTAAAATTATAACAGTACTACATTTGTTTTCTATCCTTTAATTTGTAAAGATGTACAAATAAATTATATTGAAGGAACTCAAGTAAATCACTCAGGTTTTCCTACCATTATTGATACTTAAATACTAACATGTGTTTTTAAGAAAGAAAATTCTATAATAACCACCAAGAGAAATAAATTAAAGTCAGGGCAATCATAAATTATACAGCTGGGAAATACTTTATGCAGCAAGAAATCTGAAGTCCATTAAAAACTCAATCTCCCCTTTCACAGTTTCTTAGAACTCAACTCAATATGAACATTACCAATAAAAGTGGTAAAAATTCCCAACAGGAAGTATAAAAATGTGTCACTTATGAAAAGCATTCAATTATTTATTGACTCCTAGAATAAAACTCAAACTCATCTACCATTTAAAAACTTGGTTCTGCATACTTTGTGGCAATGTTCTCATTTGGTTGCCAAAATAGCAACAGAACAAATACAATGTTATAGTCAGAAAGCTTTAACCAATTAGTGAGAGTAACTCCAGCTCTATGCTTATCTTGTACATCTAAGCAAAGGTTCTGAGAGGCTGTTTAATCTTTCCAATTAAGAAATTCTGATTTATTCTTTGGATTTTTAATTGAACATCCACATGCCACGGACTATTTTTCCTTCAAAGGCTCATATCTAGATAACCACCTGGCAGCATGAATCACACAATTCCTGAATATTATAGCTGAAAGAAAACTTAGAAATCATAAATAATATTAAATAAGGAAATGACAACCCCAAGAAAAGATTACTTAACTATGTATAACTAAGGCTCTAATCCATAACTCTTTGCTGCTTTCTACTTAAACTAATTTCTTTGCTTCCAGGCGATCACAGCTCTCCATTTCATAGCACGAAATCTAAATACACAGTGTGGCATTCAGAATGCTCCAAAATATACTTTTGAAAACTTTTTTTAAATGTAGTTTTGCTTCATCCACTCAATGAATACTTACTAAGTGTCTAGTGTCTAATGAACAGATCAGATTCTTGCCCCTAAAAATGTATAGTTTAGCTGAGAATACATGCAAATTGCACAGGTTAACAGTACTGATTTAGGGTAAAAACAAAACAAAAACAACTACTATGGGAACAGGTTGGGAGAGGCGCTTAGATATGGAGCCAAGAAATGTATTAGAGGTGGTAATGTCTTTGCTAAGGACATATAGGGTATACCCCCCCAAAAAATGTAAACACACTTTAACAACTGATAACTCAATTTTCACTCCTTTTCAGGTATAACTGATTTGAAAGAATGGGTAAAGCCAGACTAAGCTCTGAACAAGGAAAATTTATCCTAAAGTGCCACTAGACTTTTTTTTTTTAATGGGGATCCATCAAAAAATAAAGTTATAGTACAAAACCAGCAACAGTCGATGAGTTGAGGTGCACAAATACAGAACGAAATGATTCTTTCTTTGATGTTTGCAATTCCATTGTTTTGCATTATCAGCAGTGCTTGGACCAGAATGACCATCAGCTTGAAAACAAGTGTTGACAAAAAAAATAAATTCATTTCTGTAGATTCTTTTAAATTTTGAAAATGAACTGTATATTAATAAATACTGACTTTGTAATCAAAGTGTGTAAACACTTTTGGGGACACCCTGTATACAGACAGTCCCTAAGTTATGATGATATGTACAACTTTATGATGGTGCTAAAGCGATACACATAATAAATTACTTGAGATACTCAACACTTTATCATAAATAGTCTCTGTTAGGTAATTTTGTCCAACTGTAAGCTAATGTAAGATAGGCTGGGCTCAGCTATGATGTTTGGTAGGTTAGATGTATTAAATGCATTTTTGAATCACAAAATTTTAAATTATGTTCATCAGGACATAACCCATCATAAGTCAAGAAGCACCTGACTTTCAAAACCTCCAAATATCAGCACTCATGGTATACTCTTCCTAAAGTGGTTTCCTTGCTTCTGTGCTCCATCAACTGCAATTCATCATTCATGATCTAACCCTCCCTTTCCTAGCAGTTGCCCATTTTCACCGGAGAGCCGAATGAATTATTTGCCTTATTCTGTTCCCACGGCATTTTACGTTTTTTATAGTGCCTGTTATGCAGTATTACAATTTGCCGGTGAATGCGTCTTAACTTAATCATTACATATCTATTTCACAGATGAGGAAATTGAGGCTTAAAGATATGGTGCTTTTTCAAGGTTATGGTTATGTAACTTCTTCAAGGTAATAGTTGTAATGTAACTGTTTAGAGGCAAAGCCAAAATGTGAACCCAGTGACCTACTTAACTTGATAAAATAGGTGTTGAGTGGTACTTGTAACTGAACTTAACATGCTTGAGACTAACTGTGCTAGTCCAGCCACTAGTCTGGACTCAGACTTATCTTTATTCCTTTGGTTTTCTTGAAAATCGTTCTTCGTAAAGGAATAGTATTGACTGCCTTGAACTCTACCACTTCAACGGTATTCCTCCCACAAACTGAGCAGTTCCTCTCAAATATCTGCCCACCCTCACGAACCTCTTCTTCTAAAAATCAACACAATTTCAAAACCCAAAGAATTCTTTTCTGTTCTCATCTTCTACCAGCTGAGAAATAAATGAAAATACTGACCATTTTCTTATTCTGAAATTCTTATTTTTCCTTCCATTTTCTATCTCTGACTACCTTTTCTCAGCTGTCATTTAGGTTCCTTCTCTTCTGTCCACTCATTAAATTCCATCCCATTCCTCTTCTTTTTCCACATTTCCTCCGGCTATCTCACTAGCTCACTGGCTAACTTCTCTTTGCCTCTGACAGGCTTACAGTGGTATGGGAAAAATGCAAGTAAACAAATAATTACAATACAGTATAGTGTTTGCTATAATAGAGGTATACAAAGGGTGTTATGAAAATACATAGGAGGGCTCTGCTATATGTCCTGTGGCTATCTCAAAATCAATTACACGTGTGCAAAGCGGACCCCCATTCGTTACATAAGCATATTCTTCCCCATACGTTTCCTATCCTGGTTAACAACTACTGATCCAAGACAGGAATGCAATAAGATCCTTGACTTCTTTTCTCATTCTCCCTTGAAATCCTAATGGATTTTAATTTCAAAACATATTCCCCAAATCTATTCCTTCTTTTCTATCGTCCATGTCACTGATTGGGGAGTATATACTTCATTCTCTTTCAACTTCTACAAGTAAGTCTCCCTTTTTTAGACTCTAGTAACTGGTTATCAGCATCCCATAGTTGGTTAATTACTAAAAGTCAGATATGATTGTATATCCCACCCCTTCCTCAAAA